>PVJS01039604.1:0-18820 GCA_004027185.1 Glis glis
AGAATAGGGCATAGGAGGGAGTCCAGACAAAGATGGAGAAAACCTTAGATGAGTAAAGAAGGCGACCTAACTGAGGGAGATGGAAGAGGAGAAGAGGGAAGCGCCCCAATGCACAGGATGTACATACACAAACTTATCAAAGTCAACTACTATGCTGAGCACGAGGAGGGAAGGGGGAGGGAATGGGGGTGGGAATTGGGGGAGGGCTAACTGACCGATGTGTGCATGTATACTTCTACCACCCTGAAACCCATCAAGATGTATTACAATGCACCAATAAAAAAATTATTATTAGGTAGAGGCTACTTGGATTTGCCTCGGTTATAAAAGCAAGCCCAAGACCAAAATAATGGTGTGGGGTGGGTAGACGATGGGGGAGTAGCGTGAAGAGTAACTTCACTGTGTCTGCCCAGTAAACACATTCCTCCTGGACTCACGCACAGAATGGCCCTAACTACAAGCAAAGGACGTCCAAGTGTGACTACCGGGGAGCTCTCAAGAGATGGTACGCCCAGAGTGGCCTCCTGGGGAGGCCGGGAGTGTGGGCGCCTGGTCTCCAGTCCAGGCCTGACCACAGATGTTGGGTCTCACTTTGGCAAATCACTTATCTCTCTGGGTTCACATTTCCACAGCTTAAAAAGAAAGATGGGAACCGGACAGGGTGGTGTATACCTGTAGCCCCAGTATTTGGGAGGCTGAGACAGGAGGATCGCAGGTTGGAGGACCACCTCAGCAATTTAGTGAGGCCATCCCCAACTTAGCGAGACCCTGTTTCAAAATAAAATAGGGCTGGGGGTGGAGTTCAGAAGCAGAATGCCCATGGGTTCAATCCCCACTATCCCCCTCCAAAAAAAGACAAAAGAAAAAAGAAAAGGTGGGGGCTAGACATGAAAGAATAGAACAAGATAATCACTAAGCTTCCCCTTCTAAGCCTTCAACATAGGATCCTCTGAAATCACAGGAAACCTGTGGGAAACTTGTTTTGTTTTGTTTTGCAGGACTGGGGGTGGACCCCAGGGCCTCCCCCATGCTAAGCAAGTGCTCTGAGCTACACCTCCAGCCCTGTTTTATTTTTTATTTTGAGACAGGGTCTCGCTAAGTTGCCCAGGCTGGCCTTGAACTTTCCATCCTCCTGCTTCAACCTCCAGAGTAGCTGAAATGACAGGTGTGCACCATTACACCCAGCAAAAAACTAGTTTTAAGTAATATTGTTTCTGAAAATAATGTTACTGAGAAATGATGGGGATAGCAAAAGAGGAGTTCTCGTTCCTTGCAGGATGTCCGGCAAAGAGCTGTGGTCCCTGTTTTGACAGAAAAGGACATCTTTGAAACAGGGGATTACCTCTGGGGAACATGACCGCTCCCAACTGCCCTTCTTTTGTTTGTGACTACATGAAATGTTCGCTTCCCATCTGACAGGGCTCCCAGTTGAGCCAGAAATGCTCTACAAGGCCTTTCTCTCCGTTGATGTGTGTCCATGCCACAGTATGTGATGGGGTTAATATTCATAACAATGTCCTTATATCAACATTTAATTCAATAGAGGCTGAAAATACTAGAGAATATTCAGTTGATCATATTGAGTAGTAGACTGGTGTATAAGAGGTTGTGTTTATCGTCTGTGCCAAAGTCCTATATTTAGGGAAATGACCAATAATATTCATTATTAGTTGCCTACATGTAAAAATGGAGTTTCTGATAAGCACCTCTAAGAACATTTTTTTCTGATATGCTTCTATGGTGCTTCAAGTAGGAAAATATTTTATCGATTAGGAAGATCTGGTCGTGAGAGATGAACAAGCATAGTGTATTTTATCTCTGAAACTCAATATGTCAGTATTTTCTTCTTTCTTCTTTCTTTCTTTCTTTCTTTCTTTCTTTCTTTCTTCTCTCTCTCCCTCCTTCTCTCCCTCCCTCCCTCCCTCCCTCTCTCTCTTTCGTTCTTTCTTTCTTTTTTGTGGTACTAGGGATTGAACCCAGGGGCATTCTACCTCCAAGTCACATCCCCAGCCCTATTTTATTTTATTTTTCTAATTTTGAAAAAGGGTATCGCTAAGTTGCTTAGAGTCTTGTTAAGTTGCTGAGGCTGGCCTTAAACCTGTGATCCTCTAGTCTCAGCCTCTCAAGTACAGGATTACAGGCATGCACCACCATGCCCAGCTCCAACATGTCAGTATCAAAGAGAAAGCTTAGCTTTAGAGTTTTTTGCAACGATTGTTAGCAACTTGTATATTATGCCCATGACCTATAATATATAATATAATACAGGTTGAGCATCCCTAATCTGAAAGTCTGAAATCTGAAGTTCTCTAAAGTCTGAAACGTTTTGCATGCCAACATGATGTCACAAGTAAAAAGAAAAAGAATCCACCGCAGACCTCCTATGACCAGTTGCAGTCAAAATGCAGGTACACTAAAACTATCATACAAAACTACCTAGGACTATGTCTATACGGTGTACATGAAATAAAACTGAATTTGATGTTTAGACTTAGATCTCATTCCCAAGATACCTCACTATGTACATGCAAATATTCCAGAATTAGAAAAAAATCTGAAACATTCCTTGCTCCAAACATTTTGGAGAAGGGATACTTGATCTGTATGGGGGAGAATTCACAGCATCAAAGGCAAATACTTAAAAATATCTTCAGATGCTTAAAAATATATTGTCACAAATCACTCAGAGAGACTTAGAACTCTGGGAACAGAGAGAATTCTCTGAACTTCATGAGACTTGGAGAGTTGAAAGATATAAGTTTTTGTTTGCTTGTTTAGCAGTTCTGCCATCATTTCAACTGATAGTAAATTATAGGCTACTCGTGACACCTTCCTCGCTCTAAGCTCTATATGATTTTCACTTTCCTTGACTCCCAGATTTCTTGCTTATCTACCAGTTCTCTTACAGCCACTAGAGAATTGATAGACGTGTATACACGCACCACATTGGGAGGCAGTATACATGCAGCTAGACAGATGTATCACTGAATAAAACACCTGGATTCAAATCCTGGCTCCACCTGAAATCGGCTGTGCAAGCTTGGACAAGTGGCTTGCTCTCTCAGTGTCTCGTTTCCTTGTCTGTAAAGTGGAATAATAATAATGTCTTCCTTAGAGGGATATTGTAAGGACTAAATTAGATAATCCTTGTAATGCATTCAAAAGAGTATGCCATATATTTGCTGGCATATAATAGCTCCCATCATATAAACTCTTCGACTAAATTTGTTGAACTTACGTGTGTGTGTGTGTGTGTGTGTGTGTGTGTGTGTGTGTGTTTAATGATATATGCATTGTGTTTTGCTTTGGTTAAAACTGAAGTTAAGTTGCTTGCCCTGAACATGTATCAGGTAGGGGGAGGAGCATGGTCTGACACAGGAAGGGATATTCCAGGATTAACATCTACTAAAGGGTAATCTACATGCAGACTATGGAGCTGGTTCTATACGCTCTAGGAAGTCATATCTCATTGGCCCTAAAATAGACATTTTCACCCAAACATCAAGGAATGCTGAGAGGCAAAAATTACTAGAGACTGTGGCCAAATGGCTTTGATTCCCTGGCATCCCCTTCCTTCCCCACTCCCAGCCCAGGGACCCCAGTCTCTAGGGGTCCATTTCTCCTAAGAGAGTGGTAGGAGTAGCAGTACTTCTTAGCATACTTGCAGAAATTAGCCCTCCTGCATACATCCAAGCTGAGAGAGCCATATTATACTCCAACTTCTGCACTTCCAAAAATGCATGTCTCTGAACTGTGCCAAGTTTAATGGGCTCAATCTGTCTCTAAGGTCAGCCGCAGGTGGGGGCTGGGAGGAGGGAGTTTTCTTTGATCCATGTAATGAATTAATGAATTAAACAGAGGTGGAGTTCAGAAGCCAGGCTCCCTAGTTTTGCTAAAGCAGGGCTGATTATGAATTGGCATAACTGCTGGGAAAATGTGGCTTTGAGCTGGAAGAATTAGGGACATGGCGGAGTCCATTCATCATCCCTAATCGAGTTCTTGGGAAATACCCATGTAGATTAGCCCCTAACAATGACCCCTGGCTGATTGCTTGGAGTACCCTCCACCGTGCCCACAATGGTATCGACTGGCTTTTTATGTCCTGCACAAAGGCAGCCCCCAGGTCCCCCATTCTGCTCTGCCCCTGGCAGGCCCTCCCCAGTGGCTGTTGAAGACTTTCTGCTTTTCTCCAGAGACTCCGAAATAAACAGCAAATAAAAGCCCACCTCACCTGGACCTATTAGGGAGAACTGGGCAGTTGCAAAAGGAATTAACTTTGGAAATCGGGACCATAAACTCCTTAGCAGCGCGTGTGTGCAGGGGCTTAAGAAATCGCTGCCAATCTTTGTTTAGTGGCTGTTACAGAGATCAATTTAATATTGGGGAAGGGGAAGTTTACCTAAAAACAGTCTCAATCAGAAGGGAAACCAGAAATATCCATTAATGATCTCTACAGCTACCCTCTGATCAACTCAGCTGTCAGCCACCTTCTGGGGGGCCTCCAGGTCATTTGCAGGGGCCAGGCCTGGGACAGGCCTTGAACAATCTGGAAAGGCCCAGGAGGGGCTGGGGGCAGGTTTCACCTGGTCTGCAGGGAACCTCCCAAGGGCTGGTAAGTTCAGTGCCAAAAATAAATTAATTAACTAAATTAAATAGATCTATTAGCCTGCAGAGGTGGCACACTCCTATAATCCCAGTATTTGGGTGACTGAGACAGGAGGAAGATAGCAGGTTTGAGGCTAGACTCAGCAAGTTAGCAAGACCCTGTTTCAAAACAAAAATATATTAATAATTAATTAATTAAAGAGGCTGGGAATATAGCTCAGTGGTAGAATCCCCCTGGGTTCTATTCCCCAGTAGTACAAAAATAAAATAAAATAAAATAAAATAGACCTATTAGTTTAATAAACCCTGCTCTCATATGCCCCTCAAGGAGAAGGGACCATTTAACAATCCTTAAGGTATTCGTGTGTCCTTCAAACACCAATTGAAAGGTGGTGAACCTGAGGAGGTTAGTTTTCCCCGTGTTTATTCCTTCACCTTGTCTCACAGACTGGACATTGGACTCCTCGAGGCCAGGGACTCAGGCCCTTCCTTTTTCGTGGGATGCCCACGACCTCGCCCATGACAGTGCTGGACCCGTGGAATGGACGCAGCAGCCAAAGCTCCCTTGGATAAGGAAGCCTCCCGCTGAGATGCAGGGGAGAGCACCTACCAAAAGAAGAGTTCAGGAATGCGATTCCCTATGGTCCTTAGGCTTTGGGGGGCATATTTAATTCAAGCTCCCCCTCAGCCTCGAGGGAGTGCGATGCTCACAGCACCGCGGTCCATCAGCCCCAGGGGAGGAGAAAACTCCCTGGCCCTCACAAATCGCCTCTTCTTAGCCTTTGAGTCGCTCTGGGTCATGGAAGCTTCAAGGGGCCCCCAAAGAGGGAAGAAACACAAGCGGATTACGCTGGGAGAACCCGGGCGAAGGTCCTTGCCCATCAGCTTAGGGTCGTCTCCCGGGCCTGGAGACGCGTTGGGGGTTGGGGGTGAACATCTCCGCACAGTAAAGGGCCCCTGTCCTTCTTGCAGGACAGTCGGAGAGGCAGGGACTCTTTGCGGGTCTCCTGCGGGGCCTGAGCTCCGCCGCCGGTCCCTCTTGGTTCTTCTAGCACTGGAGGTCACCCGAGGAGCGCGCACAGACGGCCCCACCAGCTCCGGGGCGGGCCCGGGAGAGAGGGAAGCTGCAGGCGCGCACGTCTCAGGGGCCCGAGAGTAGTTAAAAACGAAGACAAAAGAAACGCGGTCACTGGGACTTCGGACCACGGGACCGAGAGAGGCGTGCAGGTGGGGTTAGGAAAGACGGGGAGGGAGGAGAAGACAAACTGGGGGTGTGCACTGACTTCCAACGCCCTAGAGCTGGGAAGCCTGCAGCGGGGTCTGTGCGCTTCCAAGGGGCGCGGGTCCGCGGGGCCAGGGTGCGCAGCCCTGCGGTGGAGCTGAGCCGTGGCGCGGAGGCGAGGGCGAGGGAGGAGAGAGGCGAGCCCAAGGACGTCGGCCCCACCGAGACATTCGGAGGGAGGCATTCGCCCGCACTTGGGAGTCCCCGGGCCCTCACTTATCCCACATTGAGACGCCAGCACACGGGTAGTGATTGGGAAGGATCGGGTGGGGGGGGGATGATCCGAGTGCTGGCCTCGGGTGGCAGGGACCCCGAGGCCCGGCTGGAGAAAGGCCCGCCCCTCTGCGGGGAGGGGTCTAGAGAGGGGCCAGCCCCCCGCGAGAGAGGTGGAGCCGGGGACCGGCGGATTCCTGGCTTTCAGCTTCACGAGTCCCAGTTACTCCGTCGATCTTCCAACTCTTGCAGGACTGGGGCGGCCGCGGGCCGAACGCTCGCCCACCTCCCTGGCGCGCAGCCGGGGCGGGGTTGCTGGCGGAGCTTGACCTTGGATCCGACCGGTCCGGTTGCCGCTTTCGAAAAGTCCCTCTACCCCGACGTGTACAGTAGGGAAGGGCCTTCTTCGAGCCTCTCCAAGCCTCAAAGCCCCTCCCGCCTCCCGGCGCTCCCCATGCACCTGCCCGGCTGCGCGCCCGCTATGGCCAACGGGAGCTTCTCGCTCTCGGGCCACCTGCTCCGCAGTCCCGGCGGGAGCACCTCGCGGCTGCACAGCATCGAGGCCATCCTGGGCTTTACCAAGGACGACGGGATCCTAGGCACCTTCCCGACAGAGCCGGGAGCGCGGGGCGCGAAGGAGAGGGAGAGGAGGCTGGGCGCGCGGCCCGCCTGCCCCAAGGCGCCCGGGGGAGGCGCCGAGCTCTCCCCTCCACCAGCCCCCGCGCCGGTCCGGGAGTACGAAGGTGAGTGTATACCCCGGGCTGCCGTGAAGCCTGAGCACGCTCTGCAAGAGGAGCGCTCCCCAGCCGGGCATGGAGGCACACGCCTGTTATCCCGGTACTTGGTAGGCTGAAATAGGAGGATCGCGAGTTTGAGGCCAGCCTCCGCCATTTAGCAATGCCCTCAGCAACTTGGCGAGACCTTGTTTCAAAATAAAAGTTAAAAGGGCTAGGGGTGTAGCTCAGAGGTAGAATGACCCTGAGTTTCCTTAACTTTTATTAAGACACCTAGGCACAGGGTTGGGGGCACTGTCCGTGGCGGGAGCTTCCGAGTTGCTGCGTTCAGAGGAATCTTAGGAACCTCTAGCATCTTCCATCCCCTACAGCCCCCGGCCAGCTCTTAGCCACTACTGAGACTGGCCAGGAACTTTGAGGACGCGGAGTAAACACTCGGTGCTCCAGGGAATGTCTCTAACCCCCTGGGGCCTGTATCGCTCCCACCCCCGCCAGCCTCTCGCCCCTACTGCCCCAAGGAGCCCGGAGAGGCCCGGCCGAGCCCAGGGCTGCCGGTCGGGCCAGCCGCCGGCGACCCGAAGCTGTCAGAGGACGAGCAGCCCAAGAAGAAGCACCGGCGGAACCGCACGACTTTCACCACCTACCAGCTGCACGAGCTGGAGCGCGCGTTCGAGAAGTCCCACTACCCCGACGTGTACAGCCGGGAGGAGCTGGCGGGCAAGGTCAACCTACCCGAGGTCCGAGTCCAGGTAAAGCGCCGGGATCTCACCCGGGAGGGAGGGCCCGAGGGCTAAACTGCAGCCCGCGCTCCTCTGAATTTCCGGGCGTCCGTGCTTTTATTACGGTGCTGATCTGCAAGGTTCCTCCACGCACCACCCTACCAGCGGTCTGTTCCAGTTCACAGTACTATCGCCCCTTTGGGGCTCTCCCTCTTCCAAACTCAAAAGAGGAATTGGGAAAGGTTTTCCAAATGAAGAGCTTGACAGCTCATTAGATGCCACCGAGATGGGGCGGAGGTGTAGTGAGCAGAAAGGGGAGGTTGGCAGCGGCCAGAGGGTCGCCGGATTGTGGCTCTAAATGCCACCCTCCTCACTGAGTAGCTGACACCGTGCTGAAAACGAAAACCCCTGGCCCCTTGCTTGCAGTTGAAACTTTCAGCAGATTTAAAAATCTGACTTTTCCTTCTCTGGTGCACATTCAACCAAACCGGGCGCTGCAGAGGCCTTTGCTTTTTTTTATTGTAAAAGGGTTTTCGCTTTAATTAAAGCTGAATTATCTTTAATCCCTGATCATTAAAATATTTGAAAGCCTTAAATATTTGCTAGTCATCTGTGAAAAATCTGGGAGGATTTCCAAATTGGGAGAGTTTACAGAGGCCTGAAGGCAAGACACTGGGAACGAATTTCAGTGTGTGGGGCAGTGGAACTAAGATGCGATGTGTGTGTGTGTGTGTGTGTGTGTGTGTGTGTGTGTGTGTGTGTGTGTGTTGTGTGTCTAATAATTAGATTTCCAGGAAGTGAGGATACTCAGGTGTTGGGTGCTTTTAGCTGTGTTTTAAAAGTACAAGGGGACAAGCTCTTGCCTTTTGCCCCTTCTGCTTCCGTTAGGAGTTGAAAGTAATAAGCCATGATTTTAAAAAATCATTCCTTAATGTGACTCAGGATAAAGTAGCAAGGACAATTCAATTTCTCCTAATTTGGGCCAGTAACGCTGTCACTGTTTCATTGAAAGGGTAGAAGTTTTAGCACCTGCTCTCTAGGAATGGGAGGTTGGGTGAGGAGAGGGAAAGATAAAAGAGGAGGATGAAGAAAGAAGAGAGGAGAGGAGAGGAGAGGAGAGGAGAGGAGAGGAGAGGAGAGGAGAGCTTTTCAGTCCTCTACAGAATTCAAGCAAAGCAGCCTTGGGTTCCCTTTGCACCCGAGCCCATCTTCTTTCATCTCCCCCCCTTCCTTACTCAGGGGGTTGGCTCTAAATTGTAAGAGTTGCTAGTGTCTGTGACTTTCCTGTGACCACAGGAGCAGCCTGGAACATTAATGACATACTTTCTGGTGATTTTATCACATCAGTAGATCCACTGGAAGAAACCAGTGAAATCTTGACAAGGGCTATGATAATAATAATAATAATAATAATACCTGTGTACCCATTGAACTAACACCAGAGAATAATGTCAAAACCAACCGCAGAAAGTAAACATAGATACAATAAACTTGAACGACTGTGATCTTTGAAAGTAATAAGAAACATTGGAAATACTAACCAAATATCAATTAAGTAAAAAATGAAAACCTTATTTATTTAAGCAACAATTGAAATATGCATGGGGCAAAATAAACCCACTTGTTTCTATCTAGTTATCGTAACCAATAATCTGTGGAAATAGCTCTGTTTTAACATCTGATGTTACCAGTATTTTTTTATATCTATGTTTATGATAGAGACAAGAAGTAGGTAAAACACAGAAAATGTGAGTTAAAAACGCAGGAGTTGAGAACTGTCCCATATTAGGAGGAAACTTAAGTCTAAGCTGAAGTGTCTGAAGGAACTGCCAACCACCAGGTCACAGAAACTTGGTGAGATGTGATTTCAAGGTCTCATGGTCCACAGAAGAGCGAAATTCACTTTTTTTTTTTTTCTGAGCACCCGCGCGGTGACAGGGGGTGGAAACAGAAACGGCCGCAGCTATGGGCGAGGTTAACAGGGAAAGGGGTGCTTCAGAGAGCCCGGACAGGACAAAGACTCAGGCCAGACAGGAAGGAAGAGACAAAAAGGAGAAAACGGGGTGGAAAAGAAACGGGACGGAAGGCGCGAGTGAGGGGCGTCGGAGGGGGTGAAAGGCTGAGCTTCTCTGGCAGGTGCTGAGTAATTAAGCCCCAGTTTTATCTGGGGGCGTGGGGGAGTGCGTGGAGCTGGCCAGGCTGCACCGGGCAGAGCGGGACGCGACCCCAGCCTCCGCCGCAGCCCGACGGCCGCTGTGCTTGTGCCCGCAGGTGTGGTTCCAGAACCGACGGGCCAAGTGGCGGCGGCAGGAGAAGCTGGAAGTGTCGTCCATGAAGCTTCAGGACTCGCCCCTCCTCTCCTTCAGCCGCTCCCCGCCCTCGGCGGCCCTGGCGCCCCTCGGGGCGGGCCCGGGCAGCGGCGGCGGACCCCCGGGGGGCGCGCTGCCGCTGGAGTCCTGGCTCGGGTCGCCGCTGCCCGGCGGGGGCGCCACGGCGCTGCAGAGTCTGCCGGGCTTCGGGCCGCCGGCGCAGAGCCTGCCCGCCAGCTACACGCCGCCGCCGCCGCCCTTCCTGAGCTCCCCGCCGCTGGGTCCCGGCCTGCAGCCGCTCGGGCCGCCGCCGCCCGCCTACCCGTGTGGGCCTGGCTTTGGGGACAAGTTCCCGCTGGACGAGGCGGACCCGCGCAACAGCAGCATCGCGGCGCTGCGCCTGAAAGCCAAGGAGCACATCCAGGCCATCGAGAAGCCGTGGCAGGCTCTCTAGGGGGACCGGGGCGTGCTGGAGCCACCCGAGAGCCCGGTGCACTGCGCCGGGACCCTCTCTCCCGGGACCCCTCGGCCACGCTTCATTTGTCCCTACTGCAAGCCGCGGGCCAGGCTTGGGTCGGGGTAGCGCGCCCGCTCCTAACGCACCGCGGAGGAGGGCCGACCCTCAGGCCCAAGAAGGCCCTCTGAGCCACCTGCATGGATCCCCAGCCCTGATGACGGAGGGTGGCTCCGCTGACCATCCGTCTCTCTTCCCTGCTGGCGCCAGAGCCTCCAGGCCCGAGGGGCCAAAGCTCCTGACCTTGGCGGTTCCCGGGCAGGAGGGGAGAAAGAAGTCAGAAAAATAGAATTTGAGAAACTGTACGGGTAGATTCGGAGTATTTGGGAAGGAGAATTAAAGATTTGCTTGTTTGGGTTTTATTCTGGTTGAACGGCGCTCAGGACTGCGGGGGAGAGTTCATGTGGGGGTGCGGTGATGAACCGGATGGGGGTTCCTTCGTGTATATTTTAGGGACACTTTGCTGAAGTGCAGAATTGTCCCCATCCAGGACGCTGCGGCGCCCTGGATCAGAGATGCCCTTCCCTGGCGCGGTGTGTGAGTGCGTGGGGTTGCGGGTGCACGGAAGCTGCAGCTCAGAGGCCCATGGGTTTCCGGTTCCTCCAACCCCAGTGGCCGAGCTGCAGCTGCTACTTTGCCCCAATAGGAAGCGTCTACCTCCCCCTCCCCAGTCTCCTGATATCCCTGCTCCCCTCTTTCCAGCCTGCCTGCGCCCAGGGGCCTCTCTCCTATCACTGAGTTGTCACGGGCCTGGTGCCAGCCCTGCCACCAAGAGTTGGTGGTGTTAATTCGCCAAGGACTGAGCGGAGCGACTCTTTTTGAGCCCTGAACCGCTCTCTCTGGTTCCCCTACTCTTCAGCACCGCCCAATCCAGAGTTTTGTTATCCGCGCATTGGTTTAGGAACAGCGCTTTTATAGAGTGTCCTGCCCCGCGGGCTCTTCCTCCAAGGAAGGCGGGGGGGGGGGACAGTGTCCGTAGTTCTTTGGAGAAGGCTCTGGTGCAAGGAAGAAACTAGGGGGTCTTAGCCGGCTTTAGACACTCCCACGGTTTCTCGGAGTCTACTGCGAAGGAAAGGCTGGGACTCCCACCTGAGCAGCCCCTGTATCCATGGTTAACCCAGGAAGCCGGGCCACAGCCTGTGTAACCGGGATTCCTGCTGCCAAAGGCCCCTGCCTGGAGTGTACACCCGTGACTGGCGCCGCCAGAATCTTAGCAACAACAATTTACTGTCTTTCAACCCTTAGCATGTTAGTGAAGCCCCCAGTCCACTTTCCTCCTCCAAATGGCCCCTATCTCACCAGGTGAGTGAGAAAGGTGGAGTAAGATCGCCTGTGAAGGCTTTCTGTAGACTCCCAAGGATCCAGCATAAAGCGACGCACAGTTCCCCTGTGTCGTGATATTTCCGGGCTGCCCTCCAGGTTCCTGAAACCTATTTGGGAAATGGATAACTATCCCGGGGCTGGGGATAGGGGGAATGTCATCACAGGATGCAGTCCCTGCCCTGGTGGGTCCTGAGAGACTGGGTACCCTCCCCTAGACCTCCATTTGGTGCCTTGCACGTACTAGGCTGGTCAGTAAGAAAGTACTGACTGGATTACTTACCCCAAGGGGAATATGTACACTGTCCCTCACAATGATGTCTCTTCCGTGAGGGAATGGATGGAGTGACCCAAGTTATATTAGCTCTTAGCCAGAAAAGAAAGAAGCAAACAGGATGAATGTGTGTGCAAATGACTTTCAGTTTGGCCTATCTTCTATTTCACCCTTTAATGCCCTAGTTTTCATAGGGATGATTTGATGACTTTTTCTGAGAATGCCCAACCTCACTGGCCTCAGGTGAGCACACTTGTCAGCCCTCCTCCTCCTTCCCACAGTCCCGGGCACCTGTGACTGCCCATCCCCTCCGCATCACTTCCTAGATCATTGCCAGAGCATCCTTTCTGACTCTTTTCCTTTCTTTTCTTTTTCTTTCTTCTCTCTCTCTCTCTCTCTCTCTCTCTCCCCTCTCCTCTTCCTCTCCTCTCCTCTCCTCTCTTCTCCTTTCCCATTGCAATAAGGAAAACTTATTCAGCAACGTTTCCTGAACATGCACTGTGGTTATGAACTGGCTGGCACTTCCGATTACTCCAGCTCCAACACTTAAAAACAGTATAACCGGGGCCGCCTGTCTGTACCTCAGTTTCCTCATGTATAAAGTGGGGGCAGATTGTGTCTTCCTGATAAGGTTGTTGTGAAGCTTAACGGAGTAGATTCAAACCTCTTGGAAGGGCTCACCCTTCAACAATCAGTAGTTGTTTACATCTTTATGATCATTTTCTAAGGACTTGTCTCTGAAACCTGAGTATGACTCACTCTGTTAGTTCCTAGAGTGATGCTTTAGAAGAGCATCCATCCTTAGATGAAACTAAATAGTAGAAGAGGAAGTAGCAGAAAAACTGCATATGAGAGGATGAATAGAAAAACGCTACAAGGTCTGGCTTTTCCTGATTTCAATTCCTAAAGGGAGCTCTTTAGGCCATACTGAGAATTGAGATCCTGGGGGGTGGGTACTAGCTATGAGTGCTTTCCTGGGGAGATTTAGACACAACTCCTCCCCTTGTCTGAGCAGGCAGCCTTTAGGGTGGGAGATTCACTGCCAGCCCCAGGAGTGGGGGTGTAGGTGAGGTGGGAATCCAGTACTTAGGCAGAAGGTAACAGCAGCTCCTAATAAAAGGCATTAAAGCTCTGGATACCCAGAAACACAGCCGGTTGCTCAAGTCCAGGCCTGCAGAGGGCACTTAACAGAGGCTCACCAAGGCCAAGGCAGGGCACTGGGACAGACACAAGCCTTTCAGTGAACCCAGAGAAAGGCCTTCCCCTGCCCCAGCCCCACCAGGTAAGCATACATCACTTTCCCAAGAATCACACCCACTAGTTTTTTGTTGTCGTTGTTTTTGTTTTGTTTTTGTACTGGGGATTAAACCCAGGGGCATTCTACCTCCAAGCTACACACCCAGTCATTTTTATTTTTTATTCTAAAACAGGGTCTTCCCAAATTGCTGAGATTGGCCTCGAACCTGTGGTCCTCCTGTCTCAGTCTCCTGAGCCCTGGGATCACAACAGGCTTGGGCCACCACGCCCGGCACATCCACTAATTCTTGCATCTTCCATAATGAGACTGCAGGGTTGGCTCAGACAATGCCACTGGGGTCCACCAAAGGGAAGCAAGAACCAGTTGGGAATGGGGTGCCGGGAGGAAAGTTACTGCGCTCTGGCAAGCACGAGGGACCTAGATTAAGGCAGGCCTTGATTGGGCGACTCTCCAATCTAAGAAGAGGCAGGCCTTGGAGGCTCCCCCACCGGAGACGACACCTCCTCTGGGGGGCAGTCGCGGGAAGCATGTGGTCTCCTCACGGATGTTTTCTGCTGGGCGGAGCCAAGTTGGGTGGCTCCCTGGACGGGGCTTTGTGAGCACGGGGCGGGGCTTTGTGAGCCCGGGGGCGGGGCGGGGAAGGACGCGTTGGATTGGACCGCGCACAGAGGAGGGCGGAGTCGGGTGGGCGTGGAGCGCAGCTTGGGGCACCGGGCGGTTCAGCTGAACAGCCCGGCTGGTGGGGAGTGGGACACCCCACCCCACGCCGCCATCACGCACCCCCGACCGTGGGGAGACCCCCCTTTCTGCAGGAGTCTCTTCGTGCACGCGAGGGCGGAGGGTCCAACCGCCCCTGGGCTCTCATTCCCGCAGAGGGTGCTCGCCGCCGATTTCTCACCTGCGAGGACGCTGGAGGCCGAGGCTCCGCCTCTGGGGATCGCTGATCTTCCGAGTCACGGGATCCCGAGAGCAGCCGCAGAACTGCGAAGGCCCCTAGCTCCGCGTCCTGGGGTCCTGCACTGCCAGCCCGAGTAGGTAGGTGCTGCTGTGTGTCCCCGGTCGGTTTCTGGCGGTCGGAACTGGGTTTTGTCCCGCAGGTCCGAGCTCCCACCAGAGCTTGGGGCGGGGGCGATCGGGAATGAGGGGGGTGGGATGGTGGGGGGGACTGGACAGACTGACTGGGAGGGGCGGGCTTCGGCAAGTCACCTGGGGCAACCCCTCTGTATTTATTTTAAACTGGGGGATATTCAGTTGGAACCCAGGGACATTCTACCTCCAAGCCACACCCCCAGCCCTACTTTATTATTTATTTTGATACAGGTTCTCACTAAATTCCAGGGAGCCTCACTAAATTGCCGAGGCTGGCCTCGAACCTCTGATCCTCCTGTTTCAACTTCCCAAGTACTGAGATTACAGGCGTTTGCCACCACGCCCGGCCCTTAAACTTGTTTTTAATGTTTGGAAAGGTGAGAAATGTCAAATTAGGAGGGAGAATCCCTGCCAGCCTCCACCCCCGCAAGGGGAGAGAAAAAATGCCAATCCCTCCTCCTCTAGGTCAAATTAATGGGATAATTGAAAGTCTCTGGAGAGACTGCTGGAGCCCACGCTCTCGAAGCCGGGCGGCACAGGACTCCGTACTGGGCTTCTCCTGAGCCGAGTCCCACTCGGCAGTGTTCAGTAAGGACGGCCAGGGTGCAGACCTCAGAGCCTCCGTGGCTCTAGCGTTTGATATGACGCTTTCGCCATCCACCCCATCCCCAGGCCCTTGACCCCACTTCCAGCCTCGCCCAGCTCGGTTGCTTCTCTGGCTCCATTCCAAGGTCTTCTTTTCACCCATACAGTTTTACTCCAGGAATGGAATCCAGGCCTCGAGGTGAGCTGGGAAGGACTTTCAGGGGAGATCATATGAATTAAAGGTCCGCTGTTCTCTGTGTTCAGGTAGCGCACTCCACACCAGTCCTGGGTGCTTCTAACCCGCCTGGGAACAGCGAGGCCTGGCAGCGCCCCGCAGGTGCACCCGACCCTTCCAGAGGCCCTTGGTGTGCTTTGTGACAATTCAGTCCTCTGAGAGTGGCTGTGAGTCCGGTCGGGTGGCGCATGCCTGTATTCCCTGTACTTGGGAGGCTGAGACAGGAGGTCCAGGTTCTCTGCCAGCCTCAGCAACTTGTGAGGCCCTCCGCAACTTAGTGAGACCCTGTTTCAAAATAAAGAATACAAAATAGGGCTGGGGGCTAAGAATACAAAATAGGGCTCAGAGGTAGAATGCCCCTGGGTTCAATTCCCAGTACCGCAAAAAAAGGTCTGGGGCATAGCTCAGAGGTAGAATACCCCTGGATTTAATCCCCAGTGTGATCCCTGCTTGGCTTTTTTTTCCCACCTGTTCTCTTTATCCAATCTGGAGGCACGGTGGGCATGTAATGATAATAAAGAAGTCTCAACACTGAAATACACAGCCTAGGAGGGAAATAAGGGCCCCGCTGTACCTATTGCCAAATACCTCCTGGCTTTCTCCACGTGAGCATTCCATAGGCTGCCCACAATAAATCACTAAATAACAAAGCATTATTCTTTATGGCCTCCTAAAGCCTCCTTAAAACTGTCTCCCCTCTTTCTGCATTCATATCCACTCAGTGGGAATGACGAGAATCATTGACTCCTAGAGTCAAGGGAGAGCCCAGTTTTCTTTCTACCTTATCTCTCAGCTCTACATCTTCCAAACTTTAAGTGATCACTTGGCTTCCAGAGTAAAGATGACTCCCAGCCTCCCCTTTCCATTAGTGTGATTAAGCCATGACTAGGAGAAACACTTTTAGCAAGGAGTTCCAACAGCTGAAAACATGCCCTTCTCGTGCCTTTCCCTGCGGGGTGTTGTCCTCGATGAAGCTGTGACATGGGTGCTGGGCCACGGACCTGGTCCATGCCTTGAAACCATGTGTTGAGGATGCTCAGCTGCAGGATGGAGGCGCCCCAGGGCCCTGGCCCTGTGGCATGCTATCCGAGATATGATTGCTGATCACTATCATCAAAACCTAAATCAAATTCAATCATTCCTTTCCTTCAACCCCTATGTGTAGTTAATTACTTAGCTTAAATGATTGAGCTGAGTAAAAACATTGGTTTTACTTCAAAATACCTCTAAATTTCACCTACCCCTGTTTTCCTTCTCTCTGCTAGTTCCCTAATCCAGGGCTTTACCATCCTCTGACCCATGCTGGTGACATGTAGTATTACATAACATTTATGACATGTCATATGGTCCCATTTTATACAGGAGTCATTTCCTTCGTGTATGTGTGTGTGTGTGTGTGTGTGTGTGTGTGTGTGTGTGTGTGTGTTACTGGGGATTGAACCCAGGGGCATTCTGCCTCCGAGCTATACCACCAGCTACCAGCCCTTTTTATTTATTTTTTGTGCTTTTATTGGTGCATTTGAGTCTTACATCACAGTGAATATCAATTTGATGTTAACATACATGCACACAGCTCTTAGTGTCCCCCCACCTCCCCCCACCCGTATGAAGTACCGAGAATGATATTGGTTTATTTTTACATGTACATATTGTTCATGATAATAATTCCACTGATTCGCTTCTTTCTTGCCCTTCCCCTTCCCTTGTACCACTTCCCTTGCCCCACTGAGGGTTCTCCATTATCAACCAGAGTCCCTTGTATGTCCCCCCTACTCCCCAGGTTGCACATATTAATGAAAAAATATGTCCCTTCTTTTTTTGTGATTGACTGATCTTGCTTAGCATAAAGTTCTCCAGATCCTTCCACTTTCTTGCAAATGATGTTATTTTGTTCTTTATTGCTGAGTAGAATTCCACTGTGTGTATTTCCCACAATTTTGTAATCCACTCATCTGTTGATGGACACCTAGGTTGGTTCCATAATTTGGCCACTGTGAATTGTGCTGCTATGAACATGGGTATGCATATATTACTGTAGTTTTCTGGTTTCAATCCCTTTGGTATGATACCCGGTAGTGGTATAGCAGGATCATATGGTGGATCCATTCCCAGTTTTCTGAGGAATCTCCACACTGATCTCCACAGTGGTTGAACTAGTTTGCAATCCCATCAACAGTGTAGAAGAGTCCCAATTTCCCCACATCCTCGCCAACATTTGTTGTTTGACTTCTTAATGATTGCCATTCTAATTGGGGTTAGATGAAATCTTATAGTAATTTTGATTTGCATCTCCCTGATTGCTAATGATGTTGAACATTTTTTCATGTATCTATTGGCCATTTGTATCTCTTATTTCATGAAGTGTCTATTCATTTCAGTTGCCCACTTCTTGATCGGATTGTTTTCTTAGTGTAAAGTCTTTTAAGTTCTTTGTATATCCTAGATATTAGACCTCTGTCAGAGGGATAGCTTGCAAAGATCTTCTTCCATTCCGTAGGCTTTCTCTTTAGGCTCTTGATGGTTTCCTTTGATGAGCAGAAGCTTTGTAGTTTAATGCTATCCCACTTATTAATTCATGTTTTAATTTCCTGTGCTTTGGGGGTCTTGTTGAGGAAGTTTCTACCTGTGCCTATATGTTGGAGTGTTGAACCTATGCCTTCTAATAATTTCACAGACTCTGGTTTTTGTTTTGAAACAGGGTCTCACTGGGTTGCTGAGAGTCTCACTATATTGCTGAGGCTGCCCTCAAACTTGCAATTCTTCTGTCTTAGCCTCCCAAGTCCTGGGATTACAGGCATGTACCACCAGGCCCGGCCAGTAGTAATTTCTTCAGGGATTCATTTCCTTTTTTTTTGGGGGGGGGTGAGCTCCAGGGCTGTACAGATACAGCTTCCACATTGGTCTCTTGATTCTTTAATTCTTTCAACTTATCTTCCATGCTGTAACCAGAATCAAATGTTTCCAACAGTTCCTCTGCTTAAAAACAATTCCTTACGACCTATGCGACAAAAGCCAGTCTCCTGAGAGTGGCATGTGAGGTTCCTCTGAACCTGACCCCACCCATCTCTCCAGGCTCGCCCCTGGCATCCCCCTCAGCCCTCTCCTCTCCTCACTTTCTGCTCAGGTGATGCAAGAGCTTCACTGAACCGCCCTGTGCTTTTATAGTTTGGGGTTTTGAACTTTAGAGCTAATGAATGAGTTCAGCAAGGTGCAGGGTACAAGATCAATATGCAAACATCAGTTGTATTTCTATACATTTACAATGAGCCATCCAAAAATGAAATTAAGAAGACAATTCCGTCCACTGTAGCACCAAAAAGAATAAAATACTTAGGAATAAACTTCACAGAAAATGAAAAACTCATGCTCTGAAAACTATAGACCATTGTGGACAGAAATAAAAGATCTAAATACAGAGAAAAATATCCCATATGCATGGATCAGATGGCTTAACACTGTTAAAAGGATCCACGAACTTCTTCTGCAGTTTCGAATGTTGATGTCTTTTGGCCTTCAAGGCTCATCTCGCCCACCTTGTGACCCATTCTCAGCTAAACAGCTGCCCTTCCCAGCTTCCTGACCTCCCTGGGCCTTCCCCTATACTGCGACTCCATGTGAACAATGTCCTTCCTTCCTTCCTTCCTTCCTTCCTTCCTTCCTTCCTTCCTCCCTCCCTCCCTCCC
>PVJS01039605.1:0-18820 GCA_004027185.1 Glis glis
CCCCCCCCCCCTCTCTCTCTCTCATTGGGGATTGAACCCAGGAGCATTCTACTTCTGAGCTATAATTCCAGTCTGTTTTATTTTTGTTTTGAAACAGGTCTAGCTAGGTTGCTGAGAATCTCACTAAGTTGCTGAGGCTGATCTTGAACCTGTGATCTAATGTCTCAGCCTCCCAAGATTACAGGTGTGCACCACCACACCTGGCTGCGGGGAATGCCCTTCTTGAAGGGGATGGTGGGCTGGGGTCTTCCTCTTCTGCTCCCTGACCAGGAAGTGAGTGGTTTTGCTCCACCATACACTTCAGCTATGTCGTGTGGCCACAGGCCCAAAGCAATGGGGCCAATTGGTCATGGACTGAAACCTCTAAAACTATGAGTCCAGATAAAACTTTTCTCTTTGTAAATTGATCATCTCATATATTTATTATGATGATAGATGGCTAACTAACAAAGTAATGTTGGGACAAAATTGACAAGGCTGAGAACTGGAATCCTACATAGTTTTATAAACCTCCCTGGCCAGCATGCATGCCAGTCCCCTTTCCCTGCCCAAATTTAAGGGATCCCTTAGTCTTTAAGAACTGCACCTACAGAAGAGGCTCACAAGTCACTGCCAATTCTTCTCAGTACCCCCCCCCCATTTCCAGATGAGCTCTCATTAGTTCAGACTCCAAAAAAATAAAACCTGGCCAGAGAAGCAAGTGCAAGATGTACTCTGGGAGGTAATAGCCTATTGTACACCAAAAGAGTTACAGGACCTTGACAGTCTCAAGTGGATTGCAATGGTGTCAGCCCAAAGATACAAATCCTAAGAAATAATCAGGCCAAATCTATTGCCATAGATGCACTTCACCCATTTAATGCATTGAGTCAATGATTTTAATGGGATGGCTTTAAAAGTCTGGTAGGTTCACTGATTGAAATCTGAATTCAACAGTAATTTAATAAGTTAGGTAAAAATTCTGGAACACACCTGGAATTTTGTAGACTAAGGAGACCAAAGACTCAGGAAGATGGGAATGCTGGAGAATACCTATCTGTGCAACTTATTCAGCCAAGCCACCCCTAAACAACCTGCCCTAAGTCCTCCCTTTAACAAAGGTGTCAGGAGATGCATCAATGTGGAAGGCGCCAGCATCCTTGAAAAGCCATGGGGTGACCGTTCTTTATATACCAGCACTGCTGGTAGAGGATGCTACCATGAAAATAGGTGTCCATCAACAGACGAATGGATTATATAATTATGGGAAATACACACAGTGGAATTCTACTCAGCAATAAAGAACAAAATAATATCATTTACAAGAAAATGGAAGGACCTGGAGAACATTACGTTAAGTGACATCAGCCAATCACAGAAGGAGAAGGGTCATATGTTTTCTCTAATACGTGCAAGCTAGGGAGTAGTGGGGATACAAAAGGGACTCCAGACAATGGTAGAGAAGCCTCAGTGGAGCCAGGGAAGTGGTCGAAGGGAAGGGGAAGGGGAAGAATGAAGTTCATCAATGGAATTACTACCAATGACCATGTGTACATATGAGAATATACCAATGTCAAGTACAGTACTCTGTACTGGGGGGAGGGGGACACCAAAAGCTGTGTGCATGTATGTCACTGTCAAATTGATGTACATTGTGATGTGAGACTATAATGCACAAATAAAAGCACATTTTTAAAAAATAAAGAAATAAAATAATCAAAGACCCTAAAAAAAAGAAAATAAGCTCTCTGATCTCCAAGTGAATGATAGGGCCCATGTGTGATCAAGGCCTGTTGGAACTTAACAAATGAAGACTGAATAGTAGTAATAGAGAGAAGGATTTGTGGCAATAGGTAATTGATCAAGGATCCCTAGCAATAAGATATACAGTGGACTGTGGTGCTGGTGTGTGTGTGTGTGTGTGTGTGTGTGTGTGTGTGTGTGTGTGTGTGTAAAAAATTACTCCATCTATGAAGGAGAACCCCTAACTGAAGTTGGTATTGTGATCTATAGCCTCTTTTCCAGTTCCCAGACTTGTCAGTTCTCAGACCCCAAGTTCCTTGACTAAGGAAAAGTGTTGCAGCTATGAGAAAGGATCTAAAACCATAAATATCAGTATATATCATAAATCTTACCTCACTTTTCCTTAGAGGGAACTGCAGACACTTACCAAGATGACTTGGGGAGAGAGGAATAACCAGAAGTCCCTGAGATTTTTAGACGATGGCTCTGCCTTTCTGCTACACTTTGGGCACCTCAGATGCCACCGTGGACCCGAGTTCATAATGGGAGCTTCTACATAGCAGTGGATAGATGGAATCTGGGTCTGAATCTGTTTCACAGTGTATCTGTTGAGTCCATCCAGCTTCACAATTCACCATGGTGATACTTACTAACAGCATCCTCACTCTGGGCCCCAGGTCTAAGAAGTGATGGATATTATGGTAGAAAGAGCTACGTAGAGGCCCCTGAAAATGCCCCTCCCCCATTCCTCCATTTCAGAGATTATTCTGAAGACTGGAGGGCTGTTGGAATAGCGATTACATCCATATACCCGCTCACCTCACTAATCTGGCCAGTGGAAAAGCCAGATGGGGCCTGGAGGATGACAGATTTTAGCAATTATACGATAATTCTATATGGTAACAATTACTGCTGCAGTTTCTGATGTGCTCTATTTTTACATGAATCAGTTTACTTTTGCCAGCAGATTTGCAGTTACTCACCAGACCAAAAAATTTTCTTTTTCTCATTTTCCCTCGTTCATCCAGTATGAAAAAACTGAAGCAGTTTATATTTCTATAGTGGCCCAATACTAGCATTACTATCTTGCCTCAGGGCCAAATTTCCTGCCTACACTATAATATTGTCCAGAGGGACCTGTTATCTTCTTGATAGTTTTCAAAATATCACATTGGTCCATTGTGTTGATAACATTTGCTAATTAAACTTCGTGAGCAAGAAGTAACTGTCAAGGACTTTGCAGGTTTGAGATTTTTATCCCACTTTCAAGCCAGTTTCCTAAGTGCTAGCAGGAGATATGATAGTGCTGGGTTACAGACAAATGACTTTATTAGTCACAGGAAAAAGCAGAAGGAAGACAGCCGGCATGTCCCTGCACATTGATTTCCCCTATCCCCTGAGTCCCACGGGGACAATTCACAGGGTCTGTGATGGATGCCTGCGTAGAGTGGGTTGTATTATAGGAGAGGAGCACTGAGCTGGAGATTCGAATGTTTTTACAGTGCTCTGCCTGGGCAGGGAAACATCACATCATCCTTCACAATTGCTCTTTGAAAACACAATCCTGAGAAATGGCCTGGGTAAAGATTAGTCAGGGGTTGGATTCTTGGCCAAACCAGCAAGAATGTGTAGGCCTGTTCAGGGTCCATGAGTTGTGTCTCCCAAATGTACCAAGCATTCTAGATGCCAGCAATAAAATGAACATAAGCCAGATGGCAGGAGATATATTGTGACAAAGCCCAGGGTTCTACTATATCAGTAAAGTTTTCAGGGATTCAATGGTTTAGGGCATCAGGATCTCCCCTCTAAAGAAACAGGCAGCTGCTATATTTTGCATCATTTGGGAGGCCTCTTTAGATGTTGAAGGCAACACCTATCTTATCAGGACATGTTTCCCCAACCCATTTATTGAGTAAACTTTTTTGAGTGGGGCCTGGAGCAAGTAAGGCCCTTAAAGCAGGTCCAGACTGCAGTATGTGCTGCCCTGCTACTTGTGCTATTATAGGGTGTAAGGTTGCTAGCAAGACCCTGTTTCAAAACAAAAACAAAATTTTTTTTAAAGAGCTGGGGGTGGGGGATGTAGCTTGGAGGTAGAATGCCCCTAGGTTCATCCCAAGTGCCTCAAAAAAAAAAAAAATATATATATATATGGCCTGCATAACCTAATATTTAGTCTCTGGTATTTCACAAAGAAGTTGCTGACCTGAGACCATAATATTAGGTTTAACAAGCAACATTCCATTATCAAACAGCAGTGCTATGTACAAGTCCTGGACTCTGCAGATCCTCAATACACAAATAAGCTACACAAACAAGTGACCCAGGTTTCTAAACTATATATCTTCTCATACTTCTTTGCTGCCTCTCTCTCTCAAACTATGCCTTGGGAACACTGCAGATTTCATGAAGATTTCACAAAGGAAGTAAAAAAGTCTGGTTTATGGATGGATCTCTGTGGTTGGTCAGATGTGAACAGAGCTGCATTACAGCTTCCCCTGAGGGATGGATGGGAATATTCTAGTGAGCATTTTGGATGGTGCATCTGGTAGTCTACTTCACAAGGAAGACATAGCCTAAGGTAAAGCTCTACGCTGATTCACAGGCAATGGCTAAAGGCAATGGGGTGACCAGTTGGCTAAAGCATTGAAAGAAATCAGAATAAAAAATTGGTGACAAGATGGTCTGAGGAAAAGAGATATGTAAAAGGGCCTACAGAAATAGGTATAGAATGGTAAAATTGTGTCTCATATAAATACCTATCAGAAAACTTCCAAGACTGAGGAGCTCAAAAATGGGGGTGGGGGGGAGAGAACCCTGTGGCTGTGAGCCTTTTTCCTAAAGAATCCATTTGCTAGTCCATTAAGCCCAATTGCAAGGTGGCCATGGCTGCATGGGTGGAGACCAAGAGTGACTGGAACATGGTACCCCTTACCAAGGCTGATTTGGTAGGCCACTGCTGAGTGCCCAACCTGCAAACAGACACGAATGCTAAACTTCAACATAACTCCATTTATTCTCCCATGCGACCAGTCAACTACCCGCTGCATGTTGCTACTTTAAACATTTTCTATTCATGGCAGGGATGATATTTTGCCACTGTGGGATAAAAGCATTTTGTGAGTATAGATGGTGGTGCCTACCCCTATTATCCATGGACTTATAGGAAGCTGTATTGACAACCCATGAATTGGTGATGGTTTTCAAAATACGTCAAAAAATTCTTTGCTACTCCTCTCTTCAAGAGGGGAAGTTTAATTCCCTTGCATGTGGATGTGGACTGGAATTAGTGACTCACAATCTAATAAGCTAAAGTGATGCAATACTGCTTCTAAAATTAGGTTATGAAAAGACTGAATTTAAATCCTGGTATGCTGTCAGTTTGACTTCAACCTCAGGAAAAAGCCTGAGCCAAAACCACCCAGTTAAATGACTCCTAGATTCCTGATTCTTAGAACTGTGAAGCAATAAATCTCTCTTATTTTAAGCCACTAAATTTGGTATAATTTGTTAGATTATGAAGAGATATTAGATTAACAGATTATAAAGTTATCACACATAACATTGACTATGATCAAAAGACTCATTTTGCAGAAATGGTCTCCTGCCCATAGCATTAACTGGTCTTGTAACACTCAGAAGTAGCTGCCTTGATAAAATGGGCCGGATGAAGACTAGTTTGCCTGGGTGGGATACCATCCTACATCATATAGTTTATGCCTTAAGCAAACAATCATTTCTCCCATGGCCAGAATATACAGTTCTGGGTGTGAAAGGGGTTACAGGAAAGAGTACCCATTCTCAGTACTATATGATTCGATTAATAGAAATAACTACACTTTAGACTTCTCTCCAAAAACAGCATAATATGACTACTTCTAGCAAAAGTTATCATTAATATCTGAACTTAGACACTTATGAATCATTAGTTTAAGTTTACAGATTTAATATATAAAATATTTTAAATGGCATGTAACTTATGAGAAATACAAGTTTTAAAAATGTGCCCAAGATACTTGGTTTTCCGTTTGTTCATGGCCTTTGCATTCATTTATTAATTATTTATTTTGTGGTACTGGGGATTAAACCCAGATGTGCTCTACCACTGAGCTATACCCCTAGTCCTTTTTATTTTGAAATAGTCTCGCTAAGTTAGTGCACACTGGCCTTGAACCTGCGATCCTCCTGTCTTAGCCTCCCAAGTACTGGGATTACAAATGTGCATCATTCCCCATCCCCAGCTTGCATTCAATTTTTACAGAGACATATACAATGCTATATTCCCATGCTGTTAAAATGCAATTCAATAAAACCTAGATATGCTTTATTAGGACCAAAGAACTTTCTATTTATTTTAAATATCAAAATAACACAAAGAACAAATTTCATATACAAGACACTTCCTAATCTTCACAGAGAACCAAATTTTTCTATAAAGACATTATACTTAAGAAACATGAGACAAACAAAATATCCATTAAACTCACGAAACTTTACACACAATTGACAATAATGAATTTTGATATTTTAGATTTTTCTTTGTAATTTCTCTTAAAAGTATCCTTAATTAAAAACCAAAACTATAATTTTAGACAGAAAACAATTTCAAAAGCATTTCTACTTTAATGTACATCATAAATTCCCTTAATTTGAACATTTACTACATAACACGGAGCAGCTAAATACCCAGATTTGTATCTTTTGGCAGCCACACTTATGATCTGTATTACAGTTTTATCTATAAGGTTAAGAAGAGTCTGATTGATGAAAGGAATAAAAATTTTATAATCATAACACAGTACATTTGTCCAACTGAACTGCAGGCAGGGATATCAAGGCTCAATAACAGTGAGATGTGTACATGCTCTTCATTCAAGAAATGTTTTAGAATCCCCAACAGTAATGAAAGCACTGAAATTACATTTTACATAATTTGAAAAAAAAGTGGGTTATGTTTATCTTTGTATAACCTCTACGCTCTGAATATAATCCTTAATTTCTCTTTCTATAAACGGCTGCAAAGAGCAAATTTAAATTGTTTTGGGATTTTTCAAGAGTCAGACTTAAGATCAATATACAGCAAGTTAAAACATGAAGAATAAGCAAAACATAAGCACTTTCTCTCTATCAAACTTTCTTGCTCCCATCCTTCACACAATCTAATCCTATTATTTCTATCTTATTAATGCTACTTCCAAAGAGAAAGAGCAGAAAGCATGCTAATATTATAGGAGAGAAGTATCTTAAGTAAAAATAATTTTAGAGGAAATAAGGGAGGATCCCTCCTCCCCCAAACACTATAGACTAAACCAAGGGAAATGTGCAAAAGAATAAGATCTATAGAATTATCTAGTTCTTGGAAACTGTTTAGAAAATTATTCTCACATTATCCATTATTCACTCTAATAGCAAGTAACATTTACATAATACTACTTAAAGTTTTAAAAATGATACTTGTTCCTTACTAAAGAGTACATGTCAGGTCATTTTAAATTTGGCACTAAATCTTAGAATATCCAAATATAACTTCGTTTAAAAGTCCTAATTATTCCTGAGTTCATCAACTCAAGTTATATGTTGGTTGGGATGTTGCTGCTCCTAATGAGAAACTCACCTCAAACCATCATCTCTTGGTTCAGTTTTAGGCAAACTGAAATAAGAAGTCACTCAGTGAAGAGCTGTGCAGTAACTGTGTGATTATAGTGATTTAGAGAGAGAGAAAAAGAGAGAGAGAAAGAGAGAAACACACTACTCATTTTGTCAGATTTTTCTAATAAGCATTTAGAGACAGGCCCAGGAGTGCCTTCACAGTAGGTATAGAGGCCACAATAGAGGCTTTTAAAAATGATATATAAATCATAAAAACCAATGTTCACACTTGTACTTAGTGCTAATTTTCCCATATAAACATAAAGCAACCTAAAAAAATTATTGCCCAACCAGCAGGCAACACAAAACCCATAACAAAAAAAAAAAAACTCAAACCAAACCAAAACAAAAAACTATTTATTATCAAGTACAATCTGTCCTGCTAGCAGAATCAACTAAGCAACTCTAACACTTTGAAAAGGCACAAAGTATTAAATCCAGATGAGATGGTCTAAAAGGACACTGTCAATGAGCTAATGCTTAAAATCTGACTTTTTATCAGTAATATATAAGAATGATATGGTAGGAAGAAAACGCAAGCTTATAAACATACCAGTTCAATTGTGTTTGCTTGCAATTATAAAGTGAAAAGCAATGAATGATATTTATTAGCCCTTAAACACTTTATAGTCACTCTACAAACATGGTTTGAAACTTTTTAAGATTGACAGAAAATAATTAGTGCACTTATTTCATGACCTACCATTACTTAAAAGAGTCACTTAGTAAAGCACCAATTTAAAACCCTACATTTGCTACTCCTCTTTTCCCAGCAATAAATGTCTAAATTACTTAATTAAAAGTATGCAAAAACCACTACCTTTATAGTTGTTGGTTATTTCTTGCTGGCGTGAGGAACAAATCCTAATCTTAAATTAGGCTGCAAAAAATAGGTGGGTTTCTTTCTTTAATAAAAATAACCTCAACTTGACCTAAAAAGAAATCTAAGGCAAAAATTATTCTGATAATTCAATGTAAAAAATAAGCTTATTATTTAGCATTTAATAGTGTTCACTAAAAAACAATATTCAATTAAACTTAAGAAAACTGAGTATTCTTGTAATTGGTTTGTCAATATGACTAATCCCAGAGTATTTTCTTCTGCTCTTATTTTTATACATATAAACACAAACATTTAATACTTAATCTCAGTATTCAAACTAACAATTTTTAAAAAATCCATTATCCTAGGACTTTAACTGTGCTTCTTTGGACAAATATTTATTCAAACAACAAAGAATTTAAACTTTTAAAACTATTTAATACCTACTAAAAATCTTTGGTGCATTTAAGTCAAAACCGATTAGGTTAATAAATTTCTGCACGCGATAAATTATTCAATTTACAGATTAAGTGCTAACTGCTATCTGCTAAAAAATTAATTTAAAACAATAAATTATGCTCATAAAATAAAAAATTCTCAATGAGGCCAAACTTAGTCATAAGATTCAAAATTTTAAGTATAGTTACAAAATAAATGGATTTTAGAGTTATAGAAAGGTCAAGTGAAAAGAATAGGCCTCATTTTGTACTTTTCTGTGCCAACTTCAAAAGCTTATATACATTCAGTTTGCCCAAATCCATGAGGTTTTCCCAGCTTAAAAATGTCTTCTATTTTTGGAAATTAGAGGCAGCAGATTAGTTTTGTTGTTTCCTCATAAGAATTATGCTCCCTACCTCCCAGACTGGGTTGCCATTAAATGAGGGAATATAGTGCCTGGCACACAGTAAGCATTCATTAATGCTACCTTTCTTCCTTCCCTACTAGTAGCTTTGCCACCTACTGACCACATAAGCTTAAATGAGTCCTTCTAGCTTAACCTCAGATTCTTTCTCTCTAAAATGGGAATACATCATGTCCTTTCTAGTTCACAGCTGGTTATGAGGTTCAAATCAGATAACAAATAAAAGCATTTTAGAAAACAGTAAACTGCTATTCAAGTTTAAGTCATCTATAATAATACCTAATATAATTATACAGTTGTATTTCACGTTACATGAGATGTATTCCAGAACAGTTTTGTATAAATCAATTCCTACAATTAGAACATCATTATTAAAAGAACCCTAAAGTAAATACCTTCAAAAAGCAAAGCATTCTTTTCAATGTGAAAACACAATATCCTTTCTCTGGCACCAAATATACAATATACCATATATGCGCGCGCACACACACACACACACACACACACACCATTTGCCTTTTTCATAATTCCAATTTTTCTACATTAACTTATACATAAGGCAGAGTATATTTGTAGGTATGATTTGTTTTCATTATAGTAAGATTTTTAGTTAAAATCTTGTCAGTTTTTATGATAAAATCATAAACATGTATTTTTAGCAGTCAATTTGAAAGACTAACAGACTAACAGTACCTTATAGTCCAGCTCAGTAATTTAAGTACCCCAGATATAACATTTCCACACAAAATAAATACGAATGCTTTAGAAAGAAATAATATAGTAATTATATCTACTGGTCCTAAGATAATTACAACCAAACCTTGATAAGTGAGGCAAAACTCAGGTTGGCTTTATTATTTATAAGAGCTACTTTGGTTAAATGCCTCAGTTCTCAACATTTTTTTCTCTTGTTTTTATCATCACTTATATGGCAAATGTTCCTATAAAGTACTTTCATTTCTTAAGTGCTTCAACAGTTTCCTCCATTACTAACTGGTTAACTTTAATTCACTAAAAGTACATCATTTTATTTGGGATTTTTTTTTCTGCAAGGGCCAGGCTGGACTTTATAGTTTACACACAAAA
Organism: Glis glis; assembly: GCA_004027185.1. Taxonomy (NCBI): domain Eukaryota; kingdom Metazoa; phylum Chordata; class Mammalia; order Rodentia; family Gliridae; genus Glis; species Glis glis. The sequence continues at coordinate 10,140 of PVJS01039605.1, forward strand.
AAGTGCTTAAAGCAATTAGGAGTATAAACAAAACTAAAATGAAAAGCTTTTAAAACTGCTATTTTCCAGTAGTTTACATACAAATGGCACGTTAATAAATGAACCCTGCCTCGTCTAAATCTCAAGCAACCCTACCTACTAGGAAACATTATACTAGCTTAAGTTTAAATCGACTTGAAAACATGGAAAGTGCCTATCTTCAAAGGTATTTTATAATTTTGGCTGACTTTTTCCTCAATTACATTTAATCAGTGAGGTTTTTCTGTAACTGCTATTTCTTTTCACCATGTCCTCAACTTGGGTCTCATGAAAATAAGAATCAAAGATAATTATAGATATTAGGCTTATTTAAAGCAAAAATAAAGATCTGGATTGTATGTAAACCTGTATACAAGTAGTAGTTCCATTCAAATAAACAACACCAAGTTAAAGTAGGTGCAAATTTTAGAGTTTGGCATCTTTTCTAACAATTATACATGAAATAATTAGGTTCATTTCCATCAGCCAAAATACATGAAACCCAAAGTAGCGTGTTCAATTTAATGTCATTAATTACTTATAACTGCCCCTTTCTTAATAAGATGAAGATATATGCTGTAATATACTGTTAACGTTTCTGAAATAAATGGCAAAGTATAAAAGGTGAACTTACCTTCAAGATATCTAGTTAACGCTGTCATATTTTTCATTGAACACATTTTCAGCTTGTATAATTTAATTTCTAGATCTATGTTTGCATTTGTTATTCATAATAATTGAAGTATAAGTAAAACCCAATTATCTGGATTATCATTTCAATCCTACATTTCTTTTAACATGCTAATCTTACATTAGTTAGCTTTCTAGCTTTGAGTTTGTCAAAACTCCAAAGGATAATGATAATCTACAATTATGGGTAGATGGCAAGACAACACAGAAATACCCAAGACCTATTATATGTTCAAATTCCTAATTTCAGTTTGAAAAATCTGGACGAAATAATGAGGAATCTTAAGTTAGAATAAGGAACAGTTTCAATTATCAGTATACTTTGACATTCCTTCTTAATGGTTACCTGGTACTTAAACTTGTTTGTAAAATGGAGAAAGAATAACAGAATAAGACTAAAGAATAAAAATTTTCACTGATGATTAAAAAAAATCCCCATAATGTTAGCAGTTAATAATTCTGAAAAGTTTGAGAACCCATTAAAAATTAGCACTAAATAATCTTTAAAAATCATAAAATGTTACTTCAAATATTATGCCAAAATGTGTCTATATATTCAGTCAATAGAGACATATAGTTTTCTTGATTTGAAACTGTTCTGAGGACTTGAGAAACTAGAGAAAATGCAAAAACAGCACCCCTACTAATTTAAAAGCCACCATCTTTTGGCTACCATTAGCACACAACCATTAGAGTCTGTGGAATGTTTACTCATGAATGATGCTCATTAGTAGAAATATTTTGAACAGCAGTAGTGTTATCAAGGCCAAGTAATGTTCCAAGATAAGACTGTTCTCTAGGATCTAGCATTTGTTCAGGTCGGACTGGATGAACTATATTTGCAGGTTGAGGAGTAAGAGTATATTTTTCCAGAAAAGCTAAATCAGCTGCACGTGGATAATCAGTTGACTGTGGCTGTGGTGACAGGATCTCATGAGAAGCTGGTGGAAGTGTAGAGGTGTGCTGCACCAGGTCACTCGGAGCATCAGGCATCTGAACTGGAACCAGTGTTACTGGAACACAAACCTCAGCAGACACGTTCTGTAACATAGTCTTGGCCTCTGATTGATAAACTTTGGGCTGATCCATATATTGTTTTGTTTCTGTTTGAAAGATTTTGTCATCAGATGAGTACTCTACTGGCAAGGACACGAGCTTTTCCTCAGAAGTACTGAGAGGATCATCAGGAGACTTTATCCCATGAACGTGGTCGATGTGGTATTTCAGCTTGTCTTTTCGCTTAAATGTTGCGTTACAGTGCTGACAGTTGAAAGGCCGGGCATCAGAATGAATAACCAGGTGTTTCGTTAAAGTTTTCTTTATTCTAAAAGACTGATTGCAAATTTGACACTTATATGGCTTTTCACCTGTGTGAACAAAAATGAACTTAAATGTAAAATGCACTCCCTTGATAAGATGATGATTGAAGTAGCAAATTTTCTATCTGCATACTTGTGACAACTAAAGAGCAGTAAGATTACATATTATCACAAAAATGGAGATAGTATAATAAACTGGTAAGGAGAATTATTTAAACATCAAAAAGACCTGAGCTTGAATTCTGGCTACACAACTTACTAGCCTAACCTTGAGCAAGCTACCCAACTTCTAAAATCAGTTTCCTCAGCCAGGCTTGGTGGCACACACCTGTAATTCCAGTACTTGAGAGGCTGAGAAAAGAGGACCACAGGTTCCACGACTCTCAACAACCTAGCGAGACTCTGTTTCAAAATAAAAATAAAATAGGCTAGGGGTGTAGCTTGGAGGTAGAATGCACCTGGGTTCAATCCCCAGTACCACACACACACACACACACACACACAAATAAAATTAATTTCCTCGCCTGTAACATGAAATAATAATTGTACCTAAACGAGAAAGTGAAATAACAGTGCTCAGCACTATACCTGGCACATGAGAAGCGCTTGAAAAACCTCAGCTATTTTAATTATTGCTCAGTTTATTCCCACTATAACCCCGGAAGGTTTGTTACTCTGAGCATTTGATTTCCTTCCACCCAAGGAAGATAAAAACGAACAGAGCAACTCTGATTAACCCACTTCTTTGGATCAGAATGAGAAGTAGTAATAATCATCTCTAGCCCTGGGTCAAAATAAGAAAATGTGAGCAGGGGAAAGAAGAAGGAACCTAGATTTTTTTTCAATTCCTCCTGAGTCAGGTGCTCAAACTATAGTTTTATTTTGCTTTTTTAGATAAAATACTTAGAAATGTGCACATTTTAAAACCAAGAAAGATTAGACATTTACAGTTACATGTGTTTGTTATCATTATCTTGTTCATTTCTCCACTTAAATCATAATCAATTCTAGAAACCTGAGCAATAACTACATCTTCAAGTTGAGACACTAATTTTAAATAACTATGCTTTTATACATTTATTGCTGCATTGTAATTATACATCACAGTGAGATTCAAAGTAATTTACATTCATACAGAAATACAGCACTTGGTGTCCCATAATTATTTCTTAAATTGTATCGTTTAATACCTTGTAGCCCATTAAAACTCTCAAAGACCACTGACAAATTTTAGACAAACTGGGATGCTGGGTACCTGGTACTATTAGATTTCTCCTTGTTTCTGGACTAACAGCATTACTGACGTTGGTAGAGTAAAGCATTTAAAGCAATTAATTAAGTGTATTGACCTGGCCCAAACTGAAACTAATTCATTATGTTGTATCTTGTCTGCAGAAAGCATATAGTAACAGAACAAAAAATCTAGGTAAGAGACTACAAAAAACATGGAATGCTCTAAAGATATTCTGACTACAGAGAAACAATCTGACTTGATCAGACCGCGCCAAAAGCAACCGGCAGTGTGGCTTCTGCAGGCCACCACCAAGGAAGCCAGGGAGCTCTTCTAAAACCAGCACTGCAGAGCATCAGCGACGGGTGCGAGCAGTAGTTCGATCCATACTCGGCAGAGTCCCCAGGGCCAGAGGCCTGACCAGAGCCCGCAGCAGCGACTGAGCCCCCCCACCCCCCAAAGATTAAGAGCAGCGCTCAACAAGACCGTAAGTCAATGAGCCGCCCAGGCAGAGACCACCCAGTGTGGCCACAGGGACTTGCGGGGTCTGGGACAGTGTGGTTTGTCCCAGTGGAGGTGGGAGTGGGGTCTGCTGTGGGATGTGGTAGACACGTGGATAAGCAGACAGTCCCTGGCGACATTTAAGTGGGACAGACTTGCAGCCCATGGGTCGCAGCACCCTTGTAGAGTCCCCAGGGAGCACCACAGGACATACAGCTGTGGTACCTGGGGAAAATTGGACCAAACCAGCCCTCTCTGTGGAAAACGTGGAGTTCCATGTTTGCACAGAATCGGGGCAAGGCGACACCCGCTGCTTCTGTAAGCAAAGAGAGACACAAGCCCAGGGCCCCCTGCTGGTGACACCTGCCATAGGTATAGATAGAGAACTAGGGACAGCCCAAGTAGAGACCACAGAGACCCATGCTTGCAGTGAGAAGGGCAATAGTGGCACTGGTCGCTTGCACAGGTAGTGAGAGGTACCAGGTGAGGGTCCCAATCACTGAAGGAGACCAAGAATTGGGCCTGCAAATGGACCTTATACCGAGCAAGTGAGAATAACCATTCAGGAAAGACTATTCACCTTCAAGGCTCACCTAGTAGCAACTATCAACCTCCAGGATAAGAAACCATAAAGGGAGAGGGATTAGACATAGGATACCTACAGAGTGAGAGAGAGAGAACTACCAAAAGCAACAAAGGTATAAACATAAGAAACCTGAAATCATGAAAAGGAAGAATAGCAAACAAACAATGAGCCCCCACAATCCCACAACAACAGAACCCGCCAACTCAGAAGTGCAAAGATGGCCAGAAGGACAATTCAGAACTTCAGTAGAGGAAATGATACAGGATTTCTGAAATAAAATCAGAGGGAGCCTGATAGATTTAAAGGATGAAATAAGCTGGAATCAAAAAGAAGCTCTGGAAAGAATGGGAATAAACCTACCATATGACCCAGCAATACCACTTCTAGGCATCTACCTCAAAGAAGTAAAACCCAACTACCAGACTAATGCATGTGTATCTATGTTTATAGCAGCACAATTCACAATTGCCAAACTTTGGAACCAGCCAAGGTGTCCATCAACAGATAAATGGATCACAAAACTATGGGATATGTACACAATGGAATTTTACGCAGCCACAAAGAAGAACAAAATCACATCATTTGCAGGGAAATGGAGAGAACTAGAGAACATCATGCTAAGTGATATTAGTAAGTCACTAAGAGTAAAAAGTCGGATGTTCCCCCTAATCTGTGGGAGCTAGATAGAATGGGAATTAGAAGGGACTTAGAAAGGAAGAAGAAGAAATCTTTAGATGGACAAAGAAGGTGACCTAACTGAGGGAGTTGGGGGGGGGTGGAGGGAAACACACTATAGCACATGATGTACATATACAAACTTATAAGACTCAATCACTATCTGGAGCATGAAAGGGAGGGAAGGGGGAGGGAATAGAGTGGGATTAGAGGGAGGGCTAAATGTGCAATGTGTGCATGTATGATGTTCATACCCTGACATATATCAAAATGTATAATTACGCCGGGCGTGGTGGCACACTTGTAATCCCAATACTTTGGGAGGAGGAGACCGGGGGATCCAGGTTCACGGCCAGCCTCAGCTCTCTCCCTGTCTGTCTGTCTGTGTCTGTCTCTCTCTCTCTCTCCTTAGTGAGGTCCTCCGCAACTTCGTGAGACCCGGTTTCAAAATAAAGTATAAAAAATAGGGCCGGGGGTGTAGCGTGGAGGTAGAACGCCCCTGGGTTCTATCCCCGGTACCGCAAAAAAAAAAAAAAGTATAATTACAATGCACCAATAAATGAACATAAAAAAACAGAAGCTCTGAAGGAGGTGAAGGAAGCAATAATTGAAATGAAGGCATCAATACAGATCATCACAATAGACTAGACCACATGGAAAACAGAATCTCACTCTTAGAAGATGACCTCTCCAAAAATGAACACATAGTATATAAATTAGAAAAAACAATTCAACAGCATGAATTGGACATGGAAGAGATCTCAGTCAGTCTTAAAAGACCTAACCTAAGAATAATAGGCATAGAAGAGGGATTAGAAGCTGAAACTAAAGGAATCAATAATCTATACAGAGAAGAAATATTAGAAAATTTTCCAAACATAGAAAGAGAGGTCGATACACAGGTACAGGAAATATATAGAACCCCCAATAGACAGGACCAGAGAAGAGGTTCACCACGCTACATAATAATCAAACTGACTAATGTAGAGGCCAAGGAGAGAATCTTAAAGGCAGCGAAAGCAAAAGAGCAAGTAACATTCAGAGGCAAACCAGTAAGAATCACTCCCGACCTTCCAAACCAAGTCATGAAAGCCAGGAAGGCCTGGAGCGACATATTCCAAACTCTGAAAGAGAACAACCTGCAGCCAAGATTTGTCTACCCAGCAAAGATATCTATCAAACTTGATGGAGAAATAAAAACCTTCCATGACAAACAGAAGCTGAAAGATTTTATGTCTTCCAAACCAGCACTAGAGAAAATGCTCAAAGAGATTAATTACAAAGAAGAAATAACAAGGAAACACCAGAACCAGAGAAACAGTGATTTCCATCAAACAAACAACTAGGCAAAGAACAAACACTACCTCAAACAAAAATTAAAACTCAAAATGTGAGGAATTAACACCCATCTGTCAATAATTACGCTGAATATAAATGGCCTCAACTCCTCAATCAAAAGACATAAGGTGGCAAAATGGATTAAAAACCACAATCCATCTATATACTGCCTGCAAGAAACACACCTTACAAGTAAATATACGTACAAACTAAAGGTGAAGGATGGAGCAAGGTAATCCACGCTAATGGAACTCAAAAACAAGCAGGAGTAGCAATTATGATATCAGACAAATTAGACTTCAAACCTAAACTTATCAGAAGTGACAAAGGTCATTTCTTACTGGTAAAAGGAACAATCTAGCAAGAGGATATAACAATAGCCAACATTTATGCTCCAAACATAGGTGCAACCACTTTCATGAAAGAAACTCTTAGCAACATTAAATCACACATAGATCCCAATACAATAATATTGGGAGACTTCAACACACCTCTCACACCACTACATCAATCTTCAAGACCAAAGGTCAGTAAAGATGCCTCAGACCTAAGGAACACCATAAACCAAATGGACCTAGTAGACACATACAGAATATTCTACCCAAATACAGCTGAATTCACATTTTTTTCAGCTGCTCATGGAACTTTCTCTAAAATAGACCATATCCTAGGCCACAAAGTGAGTACTAGCAAGTTCAAAAAATGTGACATAATCCCCTGCGTCTTTTCAGACCATAATGGAATGACACTAGAAATCAACTATAAGAAGACCCAAAGAAACCTCATAAACATGTGGAGACTGAATACTACAAAGCTGAATGAGGAATGGGTAAAAGAAGAAATAAGGGGAGAAATCAAGAAATTCCTAGAAACAAATGAAAACAAACACAACATACCAAAATCTCTGGGACACCCTGAAGGCAAGAGGAAAATTCATAGCACTGAGAGCCCACATAAGAACAGAAAATCACCAAATAAATAACCTAATGACAAACCTCAAAGCCCTTGAAAAACAGGAACAGTCTAACCCCAAAGTTAGTAGAAGACAGGAAATTATTAAAATCAGAGCAGAAATCAACGAAGTAGAGAATAAAAAACAATACAAAAAATCAAGAAATCCAAAATCTGGTTCCTTGAAAAAATAAATAAGATAGATAAACCACTAGCCAACCTAATCAAAAGAAAGAGAGAATCAACCCAAATTACTAAAATAAGAGATGAAAAGGAGATATTACCACTGACAGCACAGAAATCCAGAGGATAATCAGAAATTACTTTCAAAAACTATACTCCAACAAAATGGAAAACCTAGAAGAAATTGACAAATTTCTAGACGTGTACAACATTCCTAAGTTGAATCAAGAAGACATAGAAAATTTAAATCGACCAATAGCAATTAACGAGATTGAAGCAGCAATAAAGAACCTACCATCAAAGAAAAGCCCAGGTCCAGATGGTTTCCCAAGTGAATTTTATAAAACCTTTACAGAAGAACTAATCCCAATACTCCTCAATCTGTTCCATGAAATAGAAAGAAATGGGACTCTCCCAAACACATTCTATGAAGCCAACATCACACTAATACCAAAACCAAACAAAGACAGCTCACAAAACGAAAAGAAAACTACAGACCTATATCGTTGATGAACTTAGATGCAAAACTTCTAAACAAAATACTAGCCACGTGCATTCAAAACCACATCACAAAAACCATATAGCATGACCAAGTCGGGTTCATCCCAGGGATGCAAGGCTGGTTCAACATATGAAAAACAATCCATGTAATCCACCACATAAACCGAACTAAAGACAAAAATCACATGATCATTTCAATAGATGCTGAAAAAAGCATTTGACAAAATCCAACACCCATTCATGATAAGAACACTGCAGAGAATTGGAATAGAAGGAACATACCTCAACATCATAAAGGCAATATACAATAGGCCCACAGCCAACATCATACTGAATGGGGAAAAACTTCGAGAGTTCCCTTTAAAAACAAGAACAAGACAAGGATGTCCACTGTCACCACTCCTTTTCAATACAGTACTCCAGACTCTAGCCAGAGGAATAAGGCAAGAGAAGGAAATAAAAGGAGTCCAAATAGGAAAAGAGGTACTCAAACTATCTCTATTTGCAGATGACATGATATTATACTTAGAAGATCCAACAAACTCAACTAAAAGGCTCATAGAACTGATCAACAAATTCAGCAAAGTGTCTGGATACAAAATCAATCTTAAAAAATCAGAAGCTTTTCTGTATGCCAACCATAAATCCACTGAAAAAGAAATCCAGAAGACATTTCCACTCATGATAT
>PVJS01039606.1:0-18823 GCA_004027185.1 Glis glis
AAAAAAAAAAAAAAAAAAAAAAAAAAAAAAAGAATAAAAACTAAGGCTGGGGATGTAGCTCAGAATAGCTAGAGTAGAATGCCCCTGGGTTCAATCCCCAGTACCGCCAAAAAAAAAAAAGTCTTACAAGAGGCTGAGACAGGAGGATCACAGGATTAGCAAGACCCTGTTGTTTTGTTTTGTTTTGTTTTTGCAGTACCGGGGATTGAACGCAGGGGCGTTCTACCTCCGCGCTACACCCCGGCCCTATTTTTTTTTATACTTTATTTTGAAACTGGGTCTCACGAAGTTGTGGAGGGCCTCACTAAGGAGAGAGAGAGAGAGAGAGGGAGAGAGCTGAGGCTGGCCGCGAACCCGGATCTCCGCCTCCCAAAGTACTGGGATTACAAGCGTGCGCCACCACGCCCGGCTAGAAGGCCTACTTTTGCAGTCATGAAACTTTATAGGGCACATTTATCACCAGTTTCTTCTGGGCTGCCACCCTCCCCTCTAGACCATTCCAAAGGAGAGTGCATCTTCAGACAGGAACCCAGCCAAGTGAAGTCAGAGAGGCCTATGTACATGAAAAAATTAATGTGAAGAAAAAAGTGAGTGTGAACTTTCTTAAAAATTGATCTTAGAAAACACACACCCAGGCTAGGTGTGGTAGCACATGCCTGTAATCCTAGTACTTGGGAGACTGACACAGGAGGATCGCAGGTTGGAGGACAGCCTCAGCAACATAGAGAAACTCTCAACAACTTAGTGAAACCGTTTCCAAATAAAAAATAAAATAGGGCCAGGCGTGGTGACACACGCTTGTAATCCCAGTACTTGGGAGGCTGAGATTGGATTGCAGGTTCGCAGCCACCCTCAACAACCTCACGAGGCCCTCTGCAACTTAGTGAGACCCTGTTTCGAAATAAAATATAAAAATAGGGCTGGGGGTGTAGCTCACAGGTAGAATGCCCCTGGGTTCAACCCCCAGTACCATATAAAATAAAAATAAAAAAATAAAATAGGGCTGGGGGTATGGCTTAGAGGTAGAATGTCCCTGGGTTCAATTCCCAGCAGCACAAAAAATAAAAAGAAGAAAACACTTTCTTCTAAGGCAGCCATATGAAAATACTTCAAATTTCTTTTGTTTTTTTATTTTTATTTATTTTTTTGTGGTACCGTGGATGGAACCCAGGGACATTCTACCTCTGGGCTACACCCCCAGCCCTACTTTTTATTCTTTTTATTTTTTTATTTTTTATTTATTTTCTGCGGTACCGGGGATTGAATGCAGGGGCGTTCTACCTCCGCGCTACGCCCCTGGCCCTATTTTTTATACTTTAGTTTTGAAACCGGGTCTCACGAAGTTGCGGAGGGCCTCACTAAGTAGAGAGAGAGAGAGAGAGAGAGAGAGAGAGAGAGAGAGAAGGAGAGAAAGAGTGAGAGAGCTAAGGCTGGCCGCGAACCCGCATCCTCCGGTCTCTGCCTCCCAAAGTACTGGGATTACAAGCGTGCGCCACCACGCCCGGCTTATTCTTTTTATTTTGAAACAGGGTCTCACTAAGTTGCGGAGGCCTCACTAAGTAGCTGAGGCTGGCTGCGAACCCGGATCCTCCGGTCTCAGCCTCCTGAGTACAGGGATTACAAGCGTGCGCCACCATGCCCGGCTCTTCAAATTTCTTAATTTAGCATTTAATGATAAATAGGGAATTCTGTATTTTTTTCTTGGCAATTGAACACATATGTATTTTCAACTTACAAAATAAAAGTTGATGAATCATGGAAAGTTCCATCCCAAAGGAGTGATCTTAGTTCAAAAAAAAAAAAGGGTAGCCAGGCGTGGTGGCGCACACTTGTAATCCCAGTACTCGGGAGGCTGAGACAGGAGGATCGCAGGTTCGCAGCCAGTCTCAGCTACTTAGTGAGGCCTCTGCAACTCAGTGAGACCCTGTTTCAAAATAAAGAATAAAAAATTGGGCCGGGCGTGGTGGTGCACGCTTGTAATCCCAGTACTTTGGGAGGCGGAGACCAGAGGATCTGGGTTTGCGGCCAGCCTCAGCTCTCTAGTGAGGCCCTCCGCAACTTCGTGAGACCCGGTTTCAAAATAAAAGTATAAAAAATAGGGCCGGGGGTGTAACGCAGAGGTAGAATGCCCCTGCGTTCAATCCCCGGTACCGCAAAAAAAAAAAATTGGGCTGGGGGTGTAGCTCAGAGGTAGAATGCCCCTGGGTTCCATCTCCAGTACTGCAAAAAAAAAAAAAAAGAATAAAAAATAGGGCTGGGGGTGTAGCTCAGAGGTAGAATGCCCCTGGGTTCAATCCCCAGTACCACAAAAAAAAAAAAAGGAAAAGGGTTCGACAAGAAAAAAGTTCTCATTCTAAGACTTTTGTGTCCCCATTTCATTTCATAATCCATCAGTAACGCCAAGAGGGAGTGTGCATTCACCAGGGTTCTAATTGCTCAATCAAGATGTTGTCAGCCGGGCGTGGTGGTGCAAGCTTGTAATCCTAGTACTTGGAAGGCTGAGACCGGAGGATTGCAGGTTTGCGGCCAGCCTCAGCTACTTAGGGAGGCCCTCTGCAACTGAGACCCTGTTTCAAAATAAAGAATAAAAAATAGGGCTGGGGGTGTAGCTCGGAGGTAGAATACCCCTGGGTTCAATCCCTGGTACCACACACAAGAAAAAAAAAAAGATATCTTTTCGGCAGGTATTGTGGTGCAGGCCTGTAACCGTGGTACTTTGGAGGCTGAGACAGGAGGATCACAGGTTTGAGACTGGCCTCAGAAACTTAGTGAGACTAATAACCTCAGCAACTTTAGCAAGAGCCTGTTTCAAAATAAAAAGCAAAAGGGCTAAGGGTAGCCTAAAGGCAGAATGCTCTTGGGTTCAATCTTCAGTACCAAAAAAAAAAAAAAAGATGGCATCCTTTGGACAGGCTGGAGGTAGTTGTTTTTGCAAGGACTCCATGCGCACCGCCCCAAAGGGTCACAACACACTATTTCAATATTTCATTTCATCCTGGGAGGAAAGTGAGAGTAGAGTTCTGAGCTGGCCTTAAATTTTGGTTTTCAAGCTCTGCTTCTAGCCTTCTGTGTCGGCAACCTACTTTGCCTGGTGCCAAATGATGTTTAAGTATTAGGAAGGTGACGGCATTAATAAAAAGACGAGGAAAACTGAAAGTACACACATAAAATAAGACATTTATTATGCTAAAGAACAGATCTGATTCATTTTCCAAAACACTAAAATAGCACATGGCATAGTAATTTAGCACACAATATAAATTGATATATGCAATCAGTTATCCCCAAAATGTCTGTGTTTTAAATCTCACCTTGGGAGTCCTTAAAAACTTACACTCTTAAATGACCTTTATTAATAAAGTTATCAACAAACAAAAAAAGGAGTCACTTCAGCAAAATCTTAACATAAAAGACCTCAAATCCTAGGACCTGGGGACTTCTGTAAGGGAGATTCTTGATTTGCCTCTCTATATGTGAGCTATAGCAATAGTCTCAAGCTCCTTTTTACTTAGGGTAACACTGCTAGAGTTCCTAGTTGGAGAAGTTTATTCTAAATTTAATATTGCAACTTTCACCTTAGGGCCTCCATTTAAACTGCATTTTAAGCGGAAAGAAGGGGGTATGAGAAATCAAATTTTGCTATAGACCAAAATTATTCTACAAAATGCAGAAATAGTAACAGCTCACCATGAACTCAGCAAGGCTTAATAAAAGTACAACAGGTAGACTTTATAAATATTCATTTCCAGTAGGTGATCAGAGATAAGCTGAAGAGACAGATGATGTCTGGGACGGTAGCCCTTTAGAATAGGTACTGGAGATACATGAAGAACTTCATGTGAAATCATTATGTGCTCATCGGATATTATACTGGATAGATCAATAATCACCTGAAAGGGTTTCCCAATTCTGAATGTCTTTTAATCACAATTTAAAACATGCTAAAAAATTTCCTTCTGCATTGACCAGCTTTCAGCGAGTCTGAATTCAGTTTATTCTATTCAGTCGTACAAACCAAAGCAGGAATTGAATGGCTGCACTGCCTGCATCCAGACTTGATGCGAAAGAAATAGTTCTAAGACAACTTTTAAAATTAATCTACTATTTTTATTGTTCTGCTTGTACCTTAACTATGGCATAAGGGATTTGCTAATTCGGAAGGTTGTAGAGCCAGTAACCCTGGTGTTATCTGCAGACCATTTGAGGTACTTTTTACACCTGAAAGCATTTTCTTGTATTCTGTTGTTTGCTCTGAAATTGAGAGCTTTAAATGGTCAAGGAAAACTCTTCTTGTCTCATTCTCCAGGAGTATTGTAGGACAGGCATGCGGCTTTGCAGGCAGCGCGGGTGGCAGGCAAGACAGTTCCAACTCAGAGCCCAGCCTCTCAGGAAGAGCACTTGGTGGTTCATCCTTAAAAACACCCATTTCCCACAGTTTTGGATGGCCTGGCTGTCCTGACATCCAAGGCTCTCTTTTAGGGCACTGTCCTCTGTGGTCGTCCAAGGCTCTGGGCCCTCGTCCTGGCCAGTCTCTCCCTACAGCTTCCCCGATGCTGAGGGACACCCCAGCGAGATACTCTTCTGCAAGAGCAGAGAACAGACCCACAGCCTTGCTTGGAGCAACCACAGGAGCTGAATTTCTTCCTATTGATTTCTTCAAATACAGAAGCACTTTGCTGCCATTGTGAAGCAAGAGGTCAGTGTCAGTCAGATCATTTTTCATTTCCAATGATAATGCCTCATCCGGTGAATTTCCATTTCCATCAACCGCAGGCTGATTCATCCAGGAAGGTGTCTCTGCTGGGCAAGGGCTCCCCTTCTGTGTTCTTTTCTTAAGGCTACATAATTGTTTGTCCCAGCCATCTCCTCCATTCCCCTTTGCTTCTGCCAGGCAGGTGCCAAGGGTCCTTCCTCCTTCCCTCATGCTGTGTGTTCTCTGTGCACTGCGCCTGGGGTGACACCTTTGTCAATCGGGGAGGGCCTTCAGTGGATCTCAATGTGCACCTGGAAAAGACAATCACATTAAAATTCCACAAAAAAGCTAACGGATCTGAAGAGCATCTACACACACCAAATCCTGCCTAACAAACAAGAAGATCTCTCTCACAGACTACAGTACCAAAAAATCCCCCATTATTGTAGAGAACAGGGTGACAAACTATCTGTTACACACTGTAACACAAAGAGCAGCATGCAAGGCCGGGCGTGGTGGCACATGCTTGTAATCCCAGTACTTGGCTGAGACAGGAGGATCGCAGGTTCACAGCCAGCCTCAGCTACTTAGTTAGACCCTGTTTCAAAATAAAAAATAAAATAGGTCTGGGGATGTAGCCTGGAGGTAGAATGCCCCTGGGTTCCATCCCCAGTAACACACACACACACACACACACACACACACACACACACACACACAGAGCAGCATGCTGTTAATGGAGTATCTCCTAAAAATACTTAAAAATTAGAAAAGTGGGCTGTAGGTATAACTCAGTAGGAGAACACCTGAATGGCATGCGCAAGGCCTTGGGTTCAGTTCAATCCCCAGCACTGTTAAAAAAAAAAAAAGCATAAATTCTGAGGCTCTGTACTTTCCATGCCAATATGGTTCTTTGCATAGATTCAATACAAATGTCTTTGGGGGAGGCATTGGGGATTGAATCCAGGGGCATTCTGCCTACGAGCTACACTCCCAGCCCTATTTTATTTTTTATTTTCAAACAGGGTCTCACTAAGTTGCAGAGGGCCTCGATAACTTGTTGCTGAGGCTGGCAGCGAACCTGCGATCCTCCTGTGTTAGCCTCCCAAGTACTAGGATTACAAGCATGCACCACCACGCCCAGCTGAAATCTGTCTTCCCTTTAACCAGGATGTGACTGTATGAGTCAATTATGTGACCAACGCCTTAACTGAGGAGTCCTATTTGAGAATGATTCTTAGTGACTCAGGTGTGACAGCCATTTTTAGGGAAAGGAGGTTGACTTCACTTGCAGATGCAATGTCTACAAGTGCCTTCCCACCCAAAACAACCTAGAGGGTCCTCTCTCAAGTCAAACAAGATTCCAGCCTTCAGGTGGTTCTAAGATCACTTCCTGGAAGGCCAGCAACTGTTGCAGACCATCAAGGTTAAATTTCTGAGGTCAATTAGACCATCTCAGCAGCACACACACTGAGCTGTGGAGAGGAGAATTCCTGCATGCAGGACTGTCTCAAGGTCCCAATATCAGAAATGAGTCCAGGTGGACATTCCTTCTTTAGACTGTGTCTGTCCTTGATGTAGGCTAAGAATAGCCTTTTTCTCTACATTACAAGTTGCTTTCTGTGTATCCTAAGGTTGGCATTAACAGACACTTTGTTTAAACTTATCATTAAAAAGAAGCTCAGAAACTGGGTGTGGTGGCCCACACTTGTAATCCCAGTACTTGGGAGGCTGAGACAGAAGGATCACAGATTCCAGACCAGCCTCCGCAACTTAGTGAGACCCTGTTTCAAAATAAAAGAATAAAATAGGGCTGGCGGTGTAGCACAGTGGTAGAATGCCCCTGGGTTCCATCCCTAGTACCAACACACACACAAAAAAAGAGGCTTCTTGTAAGGAGACTGGCAGGAGCCGGGCGTGGTGGCGCACGCTTGTAATCCCAGTACTTGGGAGGCTGAGACCAGAGGATCTGGGTTCCTGGCCAACCTCA
Source organism: Glis glis (assembly GCA_004027185.1). Classification (NCBI taxonomy): domain Eukaryota; kingdom Metazoa; phylum Chordata; class Mammalia; order Rodentia; family Gliridae; genus Glis; species Glis glis. Next base: position 6,684 of record PVJS01039606.1, read on the forward strand.
GCTACTTAATGAGACCCTCCGCAACTTAGTGAGAACCTGTTTCAAAATAAAGAATAAAAAAAAAAGTAGGGCTGGGGGTGTAGCTTGGAGGTAGAATGCCCCTGGGTTCGATCCCCAGTACCGCAAAAAAAAAAAAAAAAAAAAAGGAGACTGGCAGAATTAGCAGAGATGTAGTGTAAGAAGGAGCTCTCTGCTTTTCTCTCAGGCTATCCCCATCTAAATGAAATAAATAAAACATAAATAAGCTAAATTTCATTTATGACTAAGAGTCTACATGTGAGGACATGAATAAGCCTGAATTGTCTGTTTGTACTGCGAAGTGATCACGGCAAGCAACCTCAGAAAATGTAAAGCCTCAATAAGAAAGGAGTTCACCAGACTTATGGAGAGTTCCTTGGGCTTAGTTCCCCACCCTCAGATTTGCAAGCACCAGAGGCTTTAAGAAGCCTAACCTGAAATTCCTCATGAAAACTTTTGGACAGATGACTTGCACCCTTGGCGGGTGTATGGCTCTACACTGCAAGAGTAAACTCAAGGTGGCCTAATGGCCAATCAACACTCCTGCTGCAGCTACAAAACTAAAGAGATCAGACTCTTCTATGATCAAGAAGTATCTGTCTTTGCCATTATTATTATTATTATTATTATTATTATTATTATTTTAGTACCGGAGGTTTAATGAAGAGGCATTGTACCTCTGAGCTACACGTTCAGCCCTATTTTATTTTTTAAGTTTTGAAACAGGGTCATGCTAAGTTGCTGAGGGACCTTGCTAATTGCTGAGGCTGGCCTGAGACCTGTGATCCTCCTGTCTCAGCCTCCTAAATACTCGGATTACAGGCATGCACCACTACGCCCAGCTTGTCTTAGACATTATTGTGCTCTAAACAAGGAAGATAGCCGGGTGTGGTGGCGCACGCTTGTAATCTCAGTACTTGGGAGGCTGAGACAGGAGGATCCGGGTTCGTGGCCAGCCTCAGCTACTTAGTGAGGCCCTCTGCAACTTAGTGAGACCCTGTTTCAAAATAAAGAATAAAAAAAATAGGGCTGGGGGTGTAGCCTGGAGGTAGAATGCCCCTGGGTTCAATCCCCAGTACCGCAAAAAAATAAAAAATAACAAGATATCAGGAAGAATAGTGAAAAGAACAAAAAATAAAGTTACTGGATGTGCTATCTAGTGCATCCGTCCAGGTTCCAGGGGCCCTGCACTTCTGTCTTTGAGCAGCTTTACAACTCTGAAGAGCAAGGCAAGTGAATTCCTGTGCAAAGAAACAAAAACTGTGTCTCGTGGAATGCAATCGATTACTGCCTTGTTGATGTTGATCAGTTTTGCATCTATTTGTAAATTCACATTAGCATTCTTTTTGTTCTGTTTTTGGAGATGAGTTCTTACTAAAATGTCCAGGCTGGCCTGGAACTCCTGAGCTCAAGAGATTCTTCTGCCTCAGCCTCCCAAGTAGCTGGGACCTACAGGATGCTACATCCAGTTTCAAGTTAGCATTCTAGATTATATGTGTGTTGTCTGAATCCTTTTTTTTTTTTTTGTGGTACTGGGGATTGAACCCAGGGGCGTTCTACCTCTGAGGTACACCTTCAGGCCTATTTTTTATCCTTTATTTTTGTTTTGTTTTGTTTGAGGTGCTGGGGGTTGAACCCAGGGGCATTCTACCTCTGAGCTACACCCTCAGCCCTAATTTTTATTCTTAATTAGAAACAGGGTCTCACTAAGTTACGGAGGGCCTCACTAAGTAGCTGAGGCTGGCTGCAAACCTGCGATCCTCCTGTCTCAGCTTCCCAAGTACTTGGATTACAAGCGTACGCCACCACGCCTAGCTTATTCTTTATTTTGAAACAGGTTCAAAGTTGCAGATGGCCTAAGTAGAATGCCCCTGGGTTCAATCCCTAGTACCATACACACACACACACACACACACACACACACCAAAAAAAAACCCTGAGAGTGGCAATGCACGCTGCGATCCCAGTCCTTCAGAGGCTGAGACAGGAGGATCGCAGGTTAGAGGCTAGCCTCAGCAATTTAGTGAAGTTCTGTTTCCAAATAAAACTTTAAAAAAGAATGGGGTGTAGTTTGGAGGTAGAATGTCCCCGGGATCAATCCCCAGCACCAAAAAAGAAAAAAAAAATGAAGCGTACATTGGAAACATTGAAGGCAAAAGCAGAAAGTAAGGAGAACTGAGGAAGGGAGCTGCAGAGTAAACAGGGCCAGAGGATGAGCAGCACTGACCACTGTCATAATGAGTTGGGACTTCATTCAGCAGTGGAGGGAGCCAGTGAAGAATTTTTAGCAAGGAAACGATGGCTAGCTCTGCATTCAGATGAATTACCCTGGCTGCACTGTGTGGACAAACTGGAAAGCAGCCACAATTGAAAGGCCATTAAGAGGCTATTCCAATAGAGCAGCAAAAAGATGCAGAATTAAGGCCACAACAGTGAAGAGGATATAGACTGAAAAAAAAAATTTTTTTTTGGTACTGGGATTGAACCCAAGGGCATTCTATCTCCGGGCTACACGCCCAGCCCTATTTTTTATTCTTTATTTTGCAACAGGGTCTCGCTAAGTTGCGGAGGGTCTCACTAAGTAGCTGAGGTTGGCCACGAACCCGGATACTCCGGTCTCAGCCTCCAAAGTACTGAGATTACAAGTGTGCGCCGCCACGCCCAGCTTAGACTGAAATATTTTAAAGTTGGAGAATGACTAAGTGGGCACAGTGGTGCATACCTGTCCTAGCTACTTGGGAGGCTGAGGCAGGAGGATCCTAAGTTTGGGGCCAGCCTGGGCAACTTACTGAGACCCTGTCTCAAAAATAAGCTGGGCATGGTGGTGCATGCCTGTAATCCCAGTACGTGGGAGACTGAGACAGGAGGATCATAAGTTTGACGCCAACTCAGCAAGACCCTGTTTCAAAATAAAATATTTAAAAATAGGGCTAGGGGTGTAGCTTGGAGGTAGAATGCCACTGGGTTCAATCCCCAGCACCGCAAAAACAAATAAATAAAAAATAAATGAAAGAGGCTGGGGATGGAGCTTGGTGTTAAAGTATGCCTGGGTTTATCAGGGGAGGAAGGGTTAGTGACTGACTAGATATAGCAGAAGGCAGGATGACTCACAGTTTTTCTCTGACTTAATTCTGAGTGATGAAGGTGTCATTGACTGAAAATGGGAGAGGAACAGGCCTGGAGGGAAGCTAAGGGGTTCAGATTGGGACACACACAGTTTGTAGGACTCTGGCAAGAAGATGGATTAGTAAAATCTTTAGCTCAGGGAGATGTCAGAGCCTGCGACCTAGACCCAGAAGTCCCCATCCTTTGAGAGATGGATAAAATGAAGACCCTGGAACAACTGTCAAGAGAGAAGACAGAGCCAGGCGTGGTGGTGCATGCTTGTAATCCTAGTACTTGGGAGGCTGAAACAGGAGGATCACAGGTTCGAAGCCAGTCTCAGCAACATAGCAAGGCCCTCTGCAAATTAGTGAGACCCTGTTTCCAAATAAGAAAATCAGGTCGGGGATAGAATGCCTCTGAGTTCAATTCCCAGTACCAAAAAAGAAGAGAAAGAGAAGACAGAGGAAGGTAAAGAAGGCCAAGGAACACCAAGAATAAGACTAGAGAGGGAAAGGGCTCACCAAAGATGGCAGGGAGGAAGACACAAAGCACACCAGGAAAATACAGTGTCCTAGAAGCCAACTGAGTTGATGTTCCAAAAAGAAGAGAGGAGTTAGGTAAGTTTCTTACACAAACAACTTGGTTAGCCACAGGTAAATGCCAAAAAAATCTTGGTACCATCTTCTAGTCCAGCAGTCATTAACATTGGTGAGACTACCTCAAGGAGCATGGGAGAAAATATTAGAAAATCTTTGCCTACTATATCTTAGTTTCTTCCTCCTTTTAATTTTTTTTTTTTTTTGCAGTACTGGGGATTGAACCCAGGGCCATTCTACCTCCGAGCTACACCCCCAGTCCTATTTATTATTCTTTATTTTGAAACAGGGTCTCGCTAAATTGTGGAGGGCTTCACTAAGTAGCGGAAGCTGGCCACGAACCTGGATCCTCAGGTCTCAGCCTCCCAACTACTGGGATTACAAGTGTGTGCCACCACGCCTGGCTCCTTTTAACTCTTTCTATATTTTATAATATGTTCCTCTGTTTTTGGTCCTGGGATGGAACCAGGACCTCACCCATGCTAAGCACACACTCTACCACTGAGCTATACCCCCTGGCCCTTGTACCTACTTTGATAGAGCAAAATATACAGATTATGAATGTGTATCTTGTGGGGCATGCTCAAAAATTTTTACTGATAGCCAGGCATGATGGCGCACACTTGTAATCCCAGTACTTGGGAGGCAGAGACCGGAGGATCTGGGTTCGCAAGCCAGCCTCAGCTACTTAGTGAGGCCCTCCGCAACTTCGTGAGACCCGGTTTCAAAATAAAGTATAAAAAATAGGGCCAAGGGTGTAGCTTGGAGGTAGAATGCCCCTGGGTTCAATCCCCAGTACCGCAAAAAAAAAATTTTTTTTTACTGATATAAGTTTTACTACTACTCTAATTAACTGATAAAAATATATGTTAATGAGCCGGGCGTGGTGGTGCACGCTTGTAATCCCAGTACTTGGGAGGCTGAGACTGGAGGATCCGGGTTCGCAACCAACCTCAGCTACTTAGTGAGGCCCTCCACAACTTAGTGAGACCCTGTTTCAAAATAAAGAATAAAAAATAGGCTGGGACTGTAGCTCAGAGATAGAATGCCCCTGGGTACCATACACAAAAAAATTTGAGTTGGGAAGTGTAGCTCAGAAGTGAATGCCCCTGGGTTCAATCCGCAGTACCACTCAAAAAAAAAAAGTTCATCAAGTCAAACCTAATTAACATCTCTCAAATTAACTTTACAGAGAGCATTATTTTAAACTGTATATTTATTTTACTGATGACACGTACCAGAAACGAACATTCACTTGAAATTGAAGCATTCTTCTGTGTGTGCGTGTGATTTTGTTTTGTTTTGTTTTGTTTTGCAGTACCAGAGATTGAACCCAAGGATACTCACTTTACCTCAAACTGTATCCCCAAACCTTCTCATTTTTTAATTTTTGAGACAGGGTCTCATTAAGTTGCCAGGGTGGCCTCAAATTTGCCAACCTCCTGCCTCAGCACCCCCAAGTTGCTGGGATTACAGGCGTGTGCCACCACACCTAGCCCTAAGTACATTTTTAATACATATTGAAATAGAGATTGTGTGTGGGGGGGTGGTAGTACTGGGAATTGAACCCAGAGGCATTTTACCTCCAAGCCACACCCCAGCCCTTTTAATTTTTTGTTTTGAAACAGGGTCTGACTAAGCATGTGCCACCATGCCCAGCTTAAAATAGGATTTTTTTTAATTAAGAAAAACAAATCAAGCCAAGCCTGGTGGTGCACACTTGTAATCCCAGTACTTGGGGGACTGAGACAGGAGTATCGCAGGTTCGAGGAGAGCTTCAGCAAGTAATGAGACTCTCAGCAACTTAGTGAAACCCTGGTTTCAAAATAAAAATAAAGTAGGGCTGGGGTATAGCTCAGAGGTAGAATGCCCCTGAGTTCAATTCCCAGTACCACAAAAAAAAAAAAAAAGAAAAACAAATTAGCAGGACACAGCGGCACACACCTGTAATCCTAGTACTTGGAAGGCTCAGACAGGAGGATCACTAGTTTTTTTTTTTTTTTTTGCGGTACGGGGGATTGAACGATTGAACGCAGGGGCGTTCTACCCCCGTGCTACGCCCCCGGCCCTATTTTTTTTTTTGTGCTTTATTTTTGAAACCAGGTCTCACAAAGTTGCGGAGGGCCTCGCTAGGTAGAGAGAGAGAGAGAGAGAGAGAGAGAGAGAGAGATCAATTGATCGATTGCGCGCTGAGGTTGGCCGCGAACCCGGATCCTCTGGTCTCCGCCTCCCAAAGTACTGGGATTACAAGCGTGCGTCACCAAGCCAGCCTCAACAACTTAGTGACACCTTGTTTCAAAATAAGAAATAAAAAGGGCTAGGGGTGTAGCTTAGCAGCAGAACACCCCTGAGTTCAATCCAGGAAGGAAGGAAGGAAGGAAGGAGGGAGGGAAGGAGGGAGGGAGGGAGGGAGGGAGAGAGGGAGGGATGGATGGATAGACGGACTGACGGACGACGGACAACAGTTCATTTAATATGGGGCAGCTCTCAGGAAAATTAGTTTCTAACCACTTTTATTATGTTCTTATACAAGAACTTAGTATTGTTCAGAAAGATGAAGTATTTCCAGTATTGTGTCAAAATGTTTTAAAGAGGCAATTAAAATAATCATTTATTTAATGACAGAGTAATCATGTATTTAATTATAGAATAAACTGTTCCATGAAGTTCTTCTACTTCGTTAGTAAATTCAGTAATAAGCTAAGTCTTTAACTCTTACCAAAAATACTTCAAATAGGTCACTGACAAAATTTTGGCTCAGAGCCTTTAACTAATCCCTTTTTGTATTAGACTATTATATGTAATACATATATATGGGTTTGTGGGGGGTTTTTGTTGTTTTGTGTGTGTTACTGGGGACTGAACCCAGGGGCATTCTACCTCCAAGCTGTATCCCCAGCTCAATTTTATTTTTTTGTTTTGAAACAGGGTCTCACTAGGTTGCTGAGAGTCTCACTACTTGCTGAGGCTGTCCTCAAACCTGTAATCCTCTGTCTCAGCCTCTCAAGTACTGGGATTACAGGTATGCGCCATCATGCCCAGTATATTACTTACATTTTGAGAGCCAGAAATAACTTCCAAATAATTTCTAAACATATTTCACAGCCATTTGTGAATTATTTTGCATAGTTTATTCTCACTATGCTACTAGCTATATGCTGTACCAACTGAAGGGTGTATAAGTATATATAAAGTTAACTGAGGCCGGGCGTGGTAGCACATGCCTATAATCTCAGTACTTGGGAGGCTGAGACAGGAGGATCGCAGGTTTGTGGCCAGCCTCAGCTATTTAGTAAGGCCCTCTGCAACTTAGTGAGACCCTGTTTCAAAATAAATAAAAAATAGTACTGGGGGTGTAGCTCAGAGGTAGAATGTCCCTGGGTTCAATCCCCAGTACCGCAAAATAAATAAATAAATAAATAAATAAATAAATAAATAAATAAATAAATAAAAAGTTAACTGAGCTGGGCGTGGTGGCGCACGCTTGTAATCCCAGTACTTGGGAGGCTGAGACAGGAGGATCCCAGTTTCCAGCCTCAGCTACTTACTGGGACCCTCTGCAACTTAGTGAGACTTTGTTTCAAAATAAAAGACTAAAAAATCCGGCTGGGGGTGGAGCTCAGAGGTAGAATGCCCCTGGGTTCAATCCCCAGTACCACAAAAAACAAGTAAATAAATAAATAAAATAAAATGAACTATCCTTTGTCCCAAACCTTGTCATCCCCTACCCCCATGTTAGTCTACAAAATAACAAACAGCATACATTATGGCAAATGAACTTGTCTACCAAAACTGAGTCGGAGGAAGTGAGGGAAGAAGTCTTTTTCGAAGTTCAAGGACAACATAAAGTGCAGTACTGGGAGTAAATTCCTGAATATATACCCCTTCGTCACATCTATCAAAGATAAGGGCTGAGGATCGAACCGTGGGGGAGAGAGGGGGCGATGTGCTCTGAGAGAGACTGTCCAGGTATGTCCGTGATTCTTAGGGCAGACGCGAGGAAGCGCCTTCCACACAATGCCCTGCCTCTCTGGAGGCAGCCGACCTGCTGGAGGACAACAGGCCTGACCCACTTAGGCAGCACCTGTCCTCTTGGATGCCTTACCTTTCCTAACCCAGGCTATTAATGGCCTCCGGCACCTGACACTCTGAACTACCACTGCTTTGTAAACTAAAAATATCCTGGCCCCAATGCTTCAGAAAGCAAGCTGGCAAGGCTAATCCCAAAGGGGACAGGGAGAAGTCACAGCTAAAATGAGCAGGGTCAGGCAGGATCCTGCGTGCTGATGGTCCACACACGAGCTCCCAGACTTCCTGGCTTCACCTGGCCTACAGGTGTGAGTGTTGGTATGTTTACCTTAGCATCACTGTGCCTGTGACTAGGATGATCAGGCCAGACGTGGCTGAAACAAGTTCCCCAAATTTCTACACAGCTTAGAGGATGAGAAATAGCAACGATGCCATCATTTCTAAATTAAGCTGACTCATAACCACTAAGAACACACATCGCGGAGTTCCTGCTCCTGATTATACAGCACATCTGAATCACACCTGTCCTTATAAAACCAGCTGGGTCCCACTCTATAACCACCCCATTTCCTGATCACCTGGATGCTCCAAGATGCGCTCAGGAGGAGAGGAGCCATGTCCAGCTTGGGGACGGGCAATGCAACAGATTCGTATTTCCAGGATGCTATGAGGCCTCAGCATGTGAAAGCGCTGAGCATCTTCTCTGATCAGTGTTCCCACGGGCACCCAAAAATTAGTGCTATTGTTATCAATACCATCAAGAGTGTTTCAGGGAATAAATGACAAAAGGCTGCTGAGAGGTTCAGTAAGGAGGAGGACACTTTAAACAAAGTGACTGCTAGACATGGAAGCACAGAAGCGACCTCAACACAGACAAGCATCTCAGGGGAGCAGCAGAGGCCGGGCTGAGGCTGGAGTGGGCTGAAGAGTGAATGGATCCACCCAAGGCAGCCCTGCATTGCTAGTAAGGGCACGACACTGAAAGCCTCCATGGAGGGCAAGCTGACAATAATTTTAAAAATTATGAATGCTGCCGGGCATGGTGGCACACCCTTGTAGTCCCAGTACTTAGGAAGCTGAGACCAGAGGATCCAGGTTCGCGGCCAGCCTCAGCTACTTAGTGAGGCCTCTGCAACTTAGCAAGACCCTGTTTCAAAATAAAGAATAAGAAATAGGGCTGGGGGTGTAGCTTGGAGGTAGAATGCCCCTGGGTTCAATCCCCAGTACCACAAAAAAATAAATAAAATAAATAAATAAATAAATGAATGAATAAAATAGGGCTGGGGGTGTAGCTCAGAGGTAGAATGCCCCTGGGTTCAACCCACAGTAACACACACACACACACATACACACACACACATATATATATGAATGCTTATAACCTCTGACCTGGGACTATTGGCTACCAGTACCAGGAAAAAATCCAAATGCATCCTATTTGAAAGTGAAAAATAGCTGGGCGTGGTGGTGCATGCTTGTAATCCCAGTACTTGGGAGGCTAAGACCGGAGGATCTGGGTTCGCAGCCAGCCTCAGCTACTTAGTGAGGCCCTCTGCAACTTCGTGAGACCCTGTTTCAAAATAAAAAATAAAAAATAGGGCTGGGGTGTAGCCCAGAGGTAGAATGCCCCTGGGTTCAATCCCTGGTACTGCAAAAAATAAAAAAAAAGAAAGTGAAAAATGAGCCAGGCATGGATGGTGGCACACGCCTGTAATCCCAGGACTTGGGAGGCTGAAACAGGAGGATCGTAGGTTCAAAGTCAGCCTCAGCAACTTAACAAGGCTTTCAGCAACTTAGACCCTGTTTCCAAATAAAAAAGAAAATCGGTCTGGTGGTATAGCTCAGAGGTAGCATGCCCCTGGATTCAATTCCCAGAAAAACACGCACACACACACACACACACACACACACACACACAAACACACACACAGTAATAGTACCAGAATACAGGTGAATTCTTCATATCCTTGGAGCTGGGAAGGGCTTTCTAGTGGTAACAAACCCAAAAGTCAGAAAAGATTATTAAACTTTAACTCTATAAAAATAAACTTCAGTATGGCAAAAACATACCATAAACAGAGACAAAACATAACAGGCTAGAAAAAAATTTTAACTCATCAGACAACTCTTATCTAACAGAGCGGGGGGGGGCAGCCTCTAAGAAATTAAGAAAATGATCTGCAACCCAACAGGAAAACATTCAAAGCACATGAACTGCTCACAGAAAAAGAAATGCAAACATTTCTCTCATACTCTGCTGCATCCTTACAGGAAGGCAGGCCTCATGAGCTCTAACAACATACAGAATGTCCGTGATGCCACCACCTCAGGCTGCCACTGAAGGTCCCATCATTTCTCACCTTCCTGCTTTCCCCTCAGCCCTTACAGTGAATGAAGAGCGAACATTTGAAAAGGTTAAAGGCAGAGTCAGTGTGACCCAGAGATTGTGCTCCTAGGTATACATCCAAGAGAAAAAGAAACATGATCACACAAAATTTTACACAAATGTTCACAGCAGTATTATTCATAATAGTCAAACAGTGAAAACATGCCAGGCATGGTGGCGCACGCTTGTAATCCCAGTACTTTGGGAGGCGGAGACTGGAGGATCCGGGTTCGCGGCCAGCCTCAGCTCGCTCGCTCTCTGTCTCTCTCTCTCTCTCTCCTTAGTGAGGCCCTCCGCAACTTCGTGAGACCCGGTTTCAAAATAAAAGATAAAAAAAATAGGGCTGGGGGTATAGCTCGGAGGTAAACCGCCCCTGGGTTCAATCCCCGGTACCGCAAAAAAAACAACAACAACAGTGAAAACAACCTAAAGGCCCAGCTGATGGATGAAGACCAGAAAAGACTAAAGAAATGTTGCCAACTGAAGATTATCAGGAGACATGGCAACTAAAGACAAAGTGGAGCTGGGCGTGGTGGTGCACGCTTGTAAACCTAGTACTTGGGAGGCTGAGACAGGAGGATCGCCTGTTCCCGGCCAGCCTTAGCTACTTAGTGAGGCCCTCTGCAACTTAGTGAAACCCTGTTTCATAATAAAGAATAAAAAAGAGGGCTGGGGGTGTAGCTCGGAGGTAGAATGCCCCTGGGTTCAATCCCCAGTAACACAAAATAAAAAAGACAAAGTGGGATCTGGCAACAGAAAAGGACATTACTGAGAGAAATTGGTGACATCCATATAGTATCGTACTAATGTTAGTAATGTCTTAGCTTTGACAGTTATACTACAGTCATGTACAATGCTCACACTAGAGGAGGCTGGGTCCAGGGTCTCTGGGAGCTCTCCATACTATTTCTACAACTTTTCTGTAAATCAGATTATTTCAAAGTAGAGCAAAACAAACAAAACTGTTCTCTCTAGGATTTATTTAAAATAATCCAGTGTCAGCCAGGCGGGGTGCGCACACCCATAATCCCAGTACTTGGGAGGTTGAGACAGGAGGATCGCAGGTTCGAGGACAGCCTCAGCAAGTAGTGAGACTTATTGACCTAGCGAGACCCTGTTCAAAAATAAAATAAAATAAAATAGGGCTGGAAATGTAGCTCAGAGGTAGAGAGCCCCTGGGTTCAATACCCAGTACCACAAAAAGAAAAAAAAAATACTCCAGTGTGTGAGGTGGAAAGAGAGAGACAATACAGGGCTGGAGAGGAGATAAAACAAGACTAGCAAAAGTTGGATACATGGGGGCCCTTACACTATTCCATTTTTATATACTTGAATATTTCCAAAATCTAAACTATGATCCTTAAGAAGTAGTAGTAAGCCAGATGTGATGGTACACACTTGTAATCTCAATACTTGGGAGAATCACAGGTTTGAGCAGCCAGCCTCAAGTAATTCAGTGAGGCCCTCTGCAACTTGGTGAGACCCTGTTTGAAAATAAAAAATAAAATAGAGCTGGGGGTGTAGCTCAGAGGCAGAATGCCCCTGGCTTCAATCCCCAGTACCACACACACATACTCCAAAAAAAGTAGTATATCATGGGGGTATGGTGGCGCACACCTGCAATCCCAGCTACCTCGGAGGCTGAGACAGGAGGATCACAAGCTCCAGGCCAGCCTAGGCAACTTAGCAGGACTCTGTTTCAAAACACAGGGGCATTCTACCTCTGCGCTACACCCCCGGCCCTATTTTTTTATACTTTATTTTGAAACCGGGTCTCACAAAGTTGCAGAGGGCCTCACTAAGTAGAGAGAGAGAGAGAGAGATTGAGAGAGCGAGCGAGCTGAGACTGGCCGCGAACCCGGATCCTCCGGTCTCCGCCTCCCAAAGTACTGGTATTACAAGCATGCTCCACCACGCCTGGCTCAAAACAAATTTTTAAAAAGGGTTGGGAGGGGCCGGGCATGGTGGCGCACGCTTGTAATCCCAGTACTTTGGGAGGCGGAGAC
>PVJS01039607.1:0-18819 GCA_004027185.1 Glis glis
TCCAGAATATATTCATTCATTCACAAGGGAGGGAGACAAATGAAAAGGAGATGGAAGAGCCAAAGACAAGACCCCACTACGAACAAATCAAATGCATCTTTTTTTTTTTTTTACAGTACTGGGGATTGAACCCATGGGGCATTCTACCTCCAAGCTAAACCCCCAGCCCTATTTTTTGTTCTTTATTTTGAAACAGGGTTTCACTAAGTTGCAGAGGACCTAAGTAGCTGAGTCTGGCTGCCAACCCGGATCCTCTGGTCTCAGCCTCCCAAGTACTGGGATTACAAGCGTGCACCACCATGCCCAGCTCAAATGCATCTTTAAATAATATTGAAAAAAGACTTAGAAGGCTGAAGTTAAAACAAAGTCCTCTCTTTTCTGTTCATCCAACAAAATATTTCCATTTTTCTGTGTTTAGTCACTCTAGAAATCAGATAGAATTACATTGGATTTTGTAAGCAAGTCAAAAAAACATGTGCAGGATCCACATTGCCAGTGAACTAGGGTTATATTAGTCACTTGCTGGCTTGGTCAGAATGCTTTAAAAGAAAAAAAAAGTTTAAAATTTAAACCATGGCTTTACTTTGAAGACTTATACAAATGAGCTAAGCCTTCACCTGTAGACTCCAGATTTCCTCCTGCAGCACAGCAATAATTGGCTTCTTCAGCAAGAGTGGATTTCCCTCACAGTAGAATTCCTTGAGCTTCAGATCCTCAAACTTTTAAAAGAAAACAAGAACTTTATTGCACAAAAATACAAGAGACTTTACCTCCAAAGCTACATCTTCAATAAAATTACTTAACTTAGGATTTACATTCTGCATTAGTATTTTTTTTTTTTTGGCAGTACCTGGGATTGAACCCAGGGGCATTCTACCTCCAGGCTACACCACCCAGCCTTATATTTTATTCTTTATCTTGAAACACGGTCTCACTAAGTTGCGGAGGGCCTCACTAAGTAGCTGAGCCTGGCCGTGAACCCGGATCGTCTGGTCTCAGCCTCCCAAGTACTGGGATTACAAGCATGCGCCACCACGTCTGGCGTGCATTAGTATTTTAAAATGGGACACACTCTAGTTTGTTAGAAGCATAAGATTTTTATTTATTTTTTTAGATAACTGGTTTGCTTTATTTTTATTATTTATTTATTTATTTATTTATTTATTTATTGGTGCTGGGGGTTGAACCCAGGGGCATTCTACCTCTGAGCTACACCCCTGGCCCTATTTTATTTTTTTATTTTGAAACAGGGTCTCACTAAGTTACTAAGGGCCTCACTAAGTTGCTGAGACTGGCTGTGAACCTGTGATCCTCCTGTCTCAGCCTCCCAAGTAGTGGGATTACAAGCGTGCGCCACCATGCCCAGCAGACTTTTAATACTGGCATGAATGATCATGACTTTAAAGGTCACTGGTCACACACCTCATACTGAACACTTAGAAAACTTGTTTAGGGCCACAGAACCGGTTGGAAAACCAAGCATGATAAAAAATATTCTTAAATATAGCATACTCTGAATCTTCAAGATTGTCTTATCATCCATTTATGTTCAATGAGTAAGATAAGAGAAACATAGGAACAACAAAAGGTTTTCATTATAACCTGTTATACACAATGAAAATAAAAACAGGAGGAGGCTGGAAGTGTAGCTCATTGGTAGAGCACTTGCCTAGCATGTGCAAGACCCTGAGTTCAATTCCCTGAGCTGCAAACAACAACAACAGCAGCATAATAATAATAATAATAATAATAATAACAATAATAATAGAAGGAAAATGTACAGCTCACAAGAATGTTTAGTCTTCTATGAAGAAAATCCAAAACCCTACTGGAATCTATCACTTCAGTAGAAAAATCAGAAATTTCCTTATATTAATATTATGCCTTGTTCCAAAGAAACTATGTGACTTTTAAGTTAACTAATTTAAAGAGTTACTTTTCTGAGTCTAAATTTCAGCTATAAAGTGAAGACAGTAAGAACCTATCCTCAGTGGTATGCTGGTAAACCAGTTCTCAGGAAAAAAGGGAAGGAAGTAGGCACTGATTAGTGGTGTATGTTGATTCCATGGAGTAAATCCTCCTACCAAAGTTGATTCAAGTCACTGAACATGGAGTTGGGAACTCATGTGCAAAATCACCTCTTGTGAGCCAGGATGAGCTGGCTTTGTCACACCACAGCATCTCACAAAATTTATAGGAGAATTAGATTTCTCTGATTTCAGCCCAGGATTTGAAAGTTAACAAGCACTCAAAAAATCAAAAATAATTTATTTAAAACATCTTTCCAAGCAATCATGTCATCAGGTTTCAAAAATTACAGAAAAGCTTGTACCACATAGTCAAGTTTTTTTTTTTAATAAAATACAGAGCTCAAGCCATCTTTGGTATCATGTTTAACCTGACTTTCAGTTTCCGATGTTATCTCACCCAAGGGAACAGCAATCAAAAGATTTAAATCTAGTGGTAGCCATAAGTCAATGTTGGTTGCACTGAAATTGAGAGGGGAACTTCTTGTGTTTAATGTCTTATATTACCACCACATTTTCCTTCCTGCTTTAATTAGTATCTTTCCATAATCTGTACCTAAATTCACAGTCCCTTTAAAAAAAAAACTTTCCAAAATGAACATCTCAGTATATATAAATATCATTAATATACGTAAACCTCCTTTTGAATTTGACCACAGTTCAAGGGACACACATTCTCTTCAAGGTCATGTTTCTCTTCAGGTCCTGTTGCTATTCTTCCATCAAGCATAGTAAAGAGTACTCCAGCTTGCTAACCTACTACACATAATATCAGAGAGAAGTTACCTTAATGGAAAGAAAACTCAATAGTATGCATCTTGTAGCAGGTAAGTTTCAATAACCTAAAGTTGCAAGATCTCTTGATGTCCATTCCGAGTATTCCCCAGAGCAACCTCTTTCATATCCTCTTTCTTTATACATTACTGGATTTCCTGTCAGCATAGCTTTGTAAGAGAACAAAATTGTTTGCTATCATAGTCACTCTAGTAGTAAAATAAGCTACATTTTCCACTAGTTTAAAAAAAATGTTGCTAATGGTTTTTCAGAGTCTTGGTGCATGCCTATTTAAACAACCAGTGTTGAATTTAGTCTCAATTGAGACAATTGTGTATTAATATGCCTACACACACACACACACACACACACACACACACACATCCTGGGTCTGCAGACATTTTGGTTGCCACAACTGGGGTGTCTGTGTGTGTTGAGGGGAGGGTGCTACTGGCATCTAGTTGGTAAAAGCCAGGGATGCTATTAAAAATCCTATAGAACATGGCACAGGTGCTGACAACTAGGAATTATCAAACCCAAAATTTAGAGTTGAAATTGAGAGATCTGGTTTAAAGTCACAAGAACATAAAATGTTACTGACCCATCTGATCTGCAGAAGGGATGGGAAGATGGAGGGGTTAACTGAGTGTTCTTACTTTTTTTAAGAAGAGGGCTTGAGCACAGAGAAGGCAGTGACAATACAGAGAGATTAATGTAGAAGAGAAAGAAGGCATAATTAAACAGGAAATGATCCTGTGAATAATGCAGAGTGATCTTTGAACATTAACATTTTATACTTATATCCTCTGTGGCCCTAGGAAAGGAACTATGAAAGCTCTCATGGGTAAGTTTGAAGCTGCTGTTTTGGATGGCTGAAGGAGTCAGACATGATCTCTTCAATTTTGTCTTTGACATAGAAAAACTGTCAGTTGAGTTTGAGGCAAAGCACCAATGTGGAAGGAGGCAGAAGGAAAGTGGTGAAGGTTTGGAACATGCTACAGGTTTCAGGAGAGGAACCTAGATAGGGATATGCAAAAATATATATACATAATTGTTGAGGGACCCACTGAATCCACACATTAGTAGCAGCCCCTGTCGGTATAATTGTGCATTGCCAATTAGCACCCAGCATCCCAGACCAGGGTTAAGAATTTGCAGAAAGCATATGTCATAAAATAAGGGAATAAGCATGTTGTATGTAATCAAAGATAAAAGTAGGACTCATTCTTTATGGTTTAGAGAAAAGAGAGAAATAAATAACAGTACAAAGCTCTATTGGACTAGGAGTAAACATAGAGGGACATGAAATCTGAATGACCTAAATGAAAATATATGGGTATAAAGTAACAAGAGAGCTTTAACATAGGGGGAACCAGTGGTCAGATCACCATACAAGACTCAAATTCTTCAAATTTAGATAAAGGGAAGATGATATCAATATTTAGACAGGACTATGGATATGGCTTGGGGAAGTGAAGACTGGGGAGGCTCATTAAAATCAAGGATTCAGGGAACTTTGAAGCTAAGATATTTGTGTCAACCACCTTCCTGTGTAATGGTCTCAAATCTTCGGTTATGTGCTCAACATGGGTAGCTGAAAGTCCCACAAGCACCTGAAATTTCAAGATTCCAAAACTGAATTCACCCTTATTAAAACTTCTGGACACAGACCCAAACTATGGCATCGGCAGAAGCGGCAGCGGTGCCATCTTGGTCAGACCACGCCGGCAGCTACCAGCATTACGGCTTCTGCAGGCCACCAACAAAGAAGACAGGGATGTTTTCTAAAACCAGCACTACAGAGCATCAGCGACAAAAGTGAACAGCAGTTCGATCCACGCTCGGCAGAATCCCCAGTGCCTGGAGGCCTGACCAGAACCTGCGGCAGCAGCTGAGCCCAACCCCGCCCCCAGAGATTAAGAGCAGCACTCAACGAGACCGTAGGTCAACGAGCCGCCCCAGGGGGAGACTACCCAGCGTGGCCACAGGAACTTGTGGGGTCTGAGACTGTGCAGATTGTCCCGGCGGAGGTGAGAGTGGTGTCTGCTGTGTGACACGGTAGATGCATGGATAAGCAGACAGTCCCTGGTGACATTTGAGTAGGACAGACTTGCAGTCCACGGGTCGCAACACCCTTACAGAGTCCCCGGGGATCACCATAGGATATATAGCTGTGGTACCTGGGGAAAAAATGGACCAAACCAGCCTTCTCTGTGGAAAACATGGAGTTCCGTGTTTGCACAGAATCAGGGAAAAGTAACATCCTCCACTTCTGTAGGCAAAGAGAGAGACAAGCCCAGGGCCCCCTGCTGGTGATACCTGCCATAGGTGTAGACAGAGAGAGACATAGGGACAGCCCAAGTGGAGACCACAGAGACCCACGCTTGCAGTGAGAAGGGGCAATAGTGGCACTGGTCACCTGCACAGGTAGTGAGAGGCACCAGGCAAGGCTCCCAATCACTGAAGGAGACCAAGAATTGGGCCTGAAAATGGACATTATACCAAGCAAGTGAGAATAACCATTCAGTAAAGGCTATTCACATTTAAGGCTCACCTCATAGCAACTATCTACCTCCAGGATAAGAAACTATGAAGGGAGAGAGATTAGACATAGGAAACCTACAGAGTGTGAGAGAGAGAGATACCAAGAGCAACAAAGGAAGAAACATAAAAAACCTGAAATCATGAAAAGGAAGAATAGCAAAGAAACAATGAGCCCCCACGACTGCACAACAGAACCCACCAACACAGAAGTGCAAAGATTGCCAGAAGGACAATTCAGAACTTTAATAGTAGAAATGATACAGGATTTCCAAAAAGAATTCAGAGAGAGCCTGATAGAAATGAAGGATCAAATAAACAAAGAATCTGACACCCTGAACAGGAATCAAAAAGAAGCTCTGAAGGAAGTAAAGGATGCAATAATTGAAATGAAGGCATCAATACAGACCATCAACAATAGACTAGACCACATGGAAAACAGAATCTCACTCTTAGAAGATGACCTCTCCAAAAATGAACACATCGTATATAAATTAGACAAAACAATTCGACAGCATGAATTGGACATTGAAGAGATCTCAGCCAGTCTTAAAAGAGCAAACCTAAGAATAATAGGCATAGAAGAGGGAATAGAAGCTGAAACCAAAAGAATCAATAATTTATTCAGGGAAGTAGTATTAGAAAATTTTCCAAATATAGACAAAGAGGTTGACACAAAGGAACAGGAAATATATAGGACCCATGTATTGGACAGGGTTCTCTAGATTAACAGAATACACGGAATGAGTATATTTAAAAAGAGGGATTTATCAGATGGGCTTACAGTTTGAAGCAATGTAGTCCCAGGTTCTGACTGCACGTGGAGAGTCAGAGGAACCAGTAGCTGGTCGAACGGTCTAAGAGCTGGAGTCTTAGGATCGGAGCAACCACTAATTCAGTCCCAGTCCAAGACATGAAGATCAGGAAGCTCTTCGGAGAAAAGATGGTGAAAGTTCAGTTCCAAGAGCGGGAGGCCGAGAAGATCAAGAAGCTCTTCAGAGAAAGGCGAAGCCGGAGGCTGACGATCTCAGGCGAGAGCAGATGTGTTTTCCTCGGAAAGAGTCGCACGCACTCTACGAGGCTTCTCCCTCTTTATCTAAGTCCGCACCTATCAGAACCCTGCTGCCTACATTCAGGGCAGGGCTTTCTCTTTAATCTGCTGTTACACACCCAAAATCACATAATCTTGGGTGTGTCATGATCAGGTCAAGTTGACAACCTAGATTAACTATCACAACCCATAATAGACAAGATCAGAGAAGAGGTTCACCACTCCACATAATAATCAAATGAACTAATGTAGAGGACAAGGAGAGAATCTTAAAGGCAGTGAGAGTAAAAGAGCAAATAACATTCAGAGGCAAACCAGTAAGAATTACTCCCGACCTTCCAAACCAAGTCATGAAAGCCAGGAAGGCCTGGAGCAGCATAATCCACACTCTGGAAGGAAACAATTTCCAGAGAAGATTTATCTATCCAGCAAAGATATCGATCAACTTTGATGGGGAAATAAAAACCTTCCATGACAAACAGAAGCTTAAAGACTTTATGTCTTCCATACGAGAACTAAAGAAAATACTCAAAAAAGATTAATTACAAAAGAAATAATAAGGAAATTCCAGAACCAGAGAAACAGTGATTTTCATCAAACAAACAACTAGGCAAAGAACAAACACTACCTCAAACAGAAATTAAATCACAAAATGTTAGGCATTAAAACCCATCTCTCAATAATCACGCTGAATATAAATGGCCTCAACTCCCCAATCAAAAGACATAAGGTGGCAAAATGGATTAAAAATCACAATCCATTTATATGCTGCCTTCAAGAAACACACCTTACAAGTAAAGATACACTCAAACTAAAGGTGAAGGGGTGGAGCAAGGTAATCCACGCTAACGGAACTCGAAAACAAGCAGGAGTAGCAATTATGATATCAGACAAATTAGACTTCAAACCAAAACTTATCAGAAGAGACAAAGAAGGTCATTTTTTACTGGTAAAAGGAACACTCCAGCAAGAGGATATAAAAATTGTCAACATTTATGCCCCAACCATAGGTGCAACCACTTTCATAAAAGAAACTCTTCGCGACATTAAATCACACATAGATCCCAATACAATAATATTGGGAGACTTCAACACACCTCTCACACCACTAGATCGATCTTCAAGACAAAAGGTCAGTAAAAATGCCTCAGACCTAAGGAACTCGATAAACCAAGTAGACACATACAGGATATTCCACCCAACTACAGCTGAATTCACATTTTTTTCAGCTGCTCATGGAACTTTCTCTAAAATAGACCATATCCTAGGCCACAAAGTGAGTACTAGCAAGTTCAAAAAATGTGACATAATCCCTTACGTCTTTTCAGACCATAATGGAATGAAACTAGGAATCAACTATAAGAAGATCCAGAGAAACCTCATAAACAGGTGAAAGTGAACACCACACTGGTGAATGAGGAATGGGTCAGAGAAGAAATAAGGGGAGAAAATTAAGAAATTCCTAGAAACAAATGAAAACAGAGACACAACATATCAAAATTTCTGGAGCCGGTCGTGGTGGCGCACGCTTGTAATCCCAGTACTTTGGGAGGCGGAGACCAGAGGATCCGGGTTCGCGGCCAGCCTCAGCTCTCTCTCTCTTCCTGTCTCTCTCTCTCTCTCTACTTAGTGAGGCCCTCTGCAACTTTGTGAGACCTGGTTTCAAAATAAAGTATAAAAAATAGGGCCGGGGGTGTAGCGTGGAGGTAGAACGCCCCTGCGTTCAATCCCTGGTACCACAAAAAAAAAAAAATTTTTTTTCTGGGATACCCTGAAGGCAGTATTAAGAGGAAAATTCATAGCACTGAGTGCCCACATAAGAAGAACAGAAAATCACCAAATAAATAACCTAATGACACACCTCAAAGCCCTTGAAAAACAGGAACAGTCTAACCCCAAAGCCAGTAGAAGACAGGAAATTATTAAAATGAGAGCAGAAATCAATGAAGCAGAGAATAAAAAACAATACAAAAAATCAACAAAACGGGATCTCAATTGCCATGAAAGCAACTTCTTGACAGGAGAAGAAAAGCAACAAAAACTTGAAGTAAACAACAAAAACTTTGAAATGTGAGGGAATCAAAGCCAGAAGACAAAACAGTAGAAAGTAAAAAGCTCCAAGCACCTTACCTAAGGAATGGCGGCGGCGCCATCTTGGCCAGACTGCGCCGGCCACAACCGGCATTGCGGCTTCCACACCACCGGCAGAGAAGCCAGAGGCCTGTTGTACATTCAACTGCAGATCAGCAGAGACGAAAGCAAGCAGCGGCTCGCTCCACACTCAACAGACCAAACGGTGGCAGCGACAGCGGCTGCAGTGGTGCCATATTGGCAGGACCTTACCAGTGGCTACCAGCACTGAGGCTTCCACACAAGACCAACGGAGACACCAGCGACCTGCTGTGAATCCAGCAGCTGCAGAATAGCAGCAGTGAAGGCAAGCAGCAACTCGCTCCACGCACAACACAGACCCGAACTGCACCAACGGCAGAAGCGTCAGTGGCGCCATCTTGGTCAGACCATGCCGACGGCAACCAGCATTGTGGTTTCTGCAGGCCAACAACAAAGAAGACAGGGACCTGTTGTAAAACCAACAACTGTAGAGCATCAGCGAAACGCGAGCAGTAGTTCAATTCACACTCGGCAGAGTCCCCAGTGCCCGGAGGCCTGACCAGAACCTGCAGCAGTGACTGAGCCCCCACCCCAGAGATTAAGAGCAGTGCTCAAAGAGACCGTAAGTAAACAAGCCACCCCAGGAGGAGACCACCCAGCATGGCCACAGGGACTCACAGGGTCTGAGACGGAGAGGATTGCCCCGGCGGAGGTGGGAGTGGGATCTGTTGTGAGACGCGGTAGATGTATGGATAAGCAGACAGTCCCTGGTGACATTTGAGTGGGACAGACTTGCAGCCCACAGGTCGCAGCACCCTTATAGAGTCCCCGGGGATCACCACAGGACATTCAGCTGTGGTACCTGGGGAAAATGGGACCAAACCAGCCCTCTCTGTGGAAAACGTGGAGTTCTGTTTGCACAGAATCAGGGCAAAGTGACACCCGCTGCTCCTGTAGACAAAGAGAGACACAAGGCCAGGGCCTCCTGCTGGTGACACCTGCCATAGGAGTAGACAGAGAGACAGAGGGACAGCCCAAGTGGAGAACGCAGAGACCCACGTTTGCAATGAGAGAGGCAATAGCGGCACTAGTCACTCGCACAGGTAGTGAGAGACACCGGGCAAGGGTCCCAATCACTGAAGGAGACCAAGAATTGGGCTGCAAATGGACATCATACCGAGCAAGTGAGAATAACCATTCAGTAAAGGCTATTCACATTTAAGTCTCACCTCGTAGCAACTATCTACCTCCAGGATAAGAAACTATAAAGGTAGAGGGATTAGACATAGGATACCTGCAGAGTGAGAGAAAGAGAACTACCAAAAGCAACAAAGGTATGAACATGAGAAACCTGAAATCATAAAAAGGAAGAATAGCAAAGAAACAATGAGCCCTCACAATCCCACAACAGAACCCGCCAACTCAGAAGTACAAAGATTGCCAGAAGGACAATTCAGAACTTCAATAAAGGAAATGATACAGGATTTCCGAAAAGAATTCAGAGAGAGCCTGAAAGGAATGAAGGATCAAATAAGCAAAGAATCTGACACCCTGAACAGGAATCAAAAAGAAGCAGTGAAGGAGGTGAAGGATGCAATAATTGAAATGAAGGCATCAATACAGACCATCAACAATAGACTAGACCACATGGAAAACAGAATCTCACTCTTAGAAGATGACCTCTTGAAAAATGAAAACACATTTTTTTCAGCTGCTCATGGAACTTTCTCTAAAATAGACCATATCCTAGGCCACAAAGTATTAGCAAGTTCAAAAAATGTGACATAATCCCTTGCGTCTTTTCAAACCATAATGGAATGAAACTAGAAATCAACTATAAGAAGACCTGGAGAAACTTCATAAACACGTGGAAACTGAATACCACACTGCTGAATGAGGAATGGGTAAAGGAAGAAATAAGGGGAGAAATTAAGAAATTCCTAGAAACAAACGAAAACAGAGAAACAACATATCAAAATCTCTGGGACACCCTGAAGGCAGTATTAAGAGAAAATTCATAGCACTGAGTGCCCACATAAGAAGAACAGAAAATCACCTAATAAACAACCTGATGACACACCTCAAAGCCCTTGAAAAACAGGAACAGTCTAACCCCAAAGCTAGTAGAAGACAGGAAATTATTAAAATGAGAACAGAAATCAACAAAGTAGAGAATAAAAAAATACAAAAAATCAACAAAACCAAAAGCTGGGTCATTGAAAACATAAACAAGATAGATAAACCACTAGCCAACCTAACCAAAAGAGAGAATCAACCCAAATTACTAAAATAAGAGATGAAAAAGGTGATATTACCACCAACAGCACGGAAATCCAGAGGGTAATCAGAAAGTACTTTGAAAAACTATACTCCAAAAAAACGGAAGACCTAGAAGAAATTGACAAATTTCTAGTCACATACAACCTTCCTAAGTTGAATCAAGAAGATATAGAAAAATTTAAATCGACCAATAGCAATTAAAGAGATTGAAGTAACAATAGAGAGCCTACCATCAAAGAAAAGCCCAGGTCAGATGGTTTCCCAGGTGAATTTTATAAAACCTTTATAGAAGAACTAATCCCAATACTCCTCAGTCTCTTCCATGAAATAGAAAGAAATGGGACTCTCCCAAGCACATTCTATGAAGCCAACATTACACTAATACCAACACCAAACAAAGACAGCTCAAGAAAACTATAGACCTATATCATTAATGAACTTAGACGTAAAACTTCTAAACAAAATACTAGCAACGTGCACTCAAAACCACATCACAAAAATCATACATCATGACTAAGTTGGGTTTATCCCAGGGATGCAAAGTTGGATCAACATGCGAAAAACAATCCATGTAATCCACCACATAAACAGAACTAAAGACAAAAATCACATGATCATTTCAATAGATGCTGAAAAAGCATTTGACAAAATCCAACACCCATTCATGATAAGAACACTGCAGAGAATTGGAATAGAAGGAACATACCTCAACATCATAAAGGCAATATACAATAGGCCCACAGCCAACATCACACTGAATGGGGAAAAACTTTGAGAGTTCCCCTTAAAAACAGGAACAAGACAAAGATGTCCACTGTCACCACTCCTTTTCAATATAGTACTCGAGACCCTAGCCAGAGCAATAAGGCAAGAGATGGAAATAAAAGGAGTACAAATAGGAAAAGAAGAACTGAAACTATCTCTATTTGCAGATGACATGATATTATACTTAGAAGATCCAACAAACTCAACTAAAAGGCTCATAGTACTGATCAACAAATTCAGCAGTGTCTGGATACAAAATCAATCTTAAAAAAATCAGAAGCTTTTCTGTATGCCAACCATAAATCCACTGAAATAGAAATCCAGAAGACATTTCCACTCACAATATCCCCCAAAACAATAAAATATTTGGGAACAAACCTAACCAAAGAGGTAAAAGACCTCTACAAGGAAAATTTTAAGACATTGAAAAAAGAAATTGAAGAAGATCTTAGAAGATGGAAAGATCTCCCATGCTCTTGGGTAGGCAGAATAAATATCATCAAAATGGCCATTCTTCCAAAAGTGATCTACAGATTCAATGCAATACCCATTAAATTACCATAGAAAATTACATAGAAAAGTCTGTCCTTAAATTCATTTGGAAAAACAAAAAACCCAGAATAGCCAATGTAGTTCTCAGCAACAAGAACCATGCAGGAGGCATCACAATACCTGACTTCAAACTATACTACAAAGCCATAGTAAAAACACAGCATGGTATTGGCACAAAAGCAGACACATAGACCAATGGAGCAGAATAGAAGACTTTGAAACAAATCCACACACCTACAGCCAATTGATTTATGACAAAGGGGCTAAAAATATCCACTGGAAAAAAGAGAGCCTCTTCAACAAATGGTGCTGGCAAAACTGGCTAACCATATGCAGAAAAATAGAAATAAACCCCACTTTCTCACCTAGTACAAGAGTCAATTCAAGATGGATCAAAGACCTAGAAATCAGACCAGAGACCTTGCAGCTACTTGAAGAGGTCATAGGTCCAACACTTCAACACATAGGCACAGGTAAAGACTTCCTCAACAAGACACTAAAGGCACAGGAAATTAAAATGAGGATCTATACATGGGATTGCATTAAACTGAAGAGCTTTTGTGCAGCAAAGGAAACAATCAAGAACCTCAACAGAGAGCTCACAGAATGAGAGAGGATTTTTGCCAGCTACTCTACTGATAGAAGACTAATATCTAGAATATACAAAGAACTTAAAAAATCACCACTAGAAAAACAAATAACCCAATCAAAAAATGGGCAAGTGAACTAAATAGACACTCACAGAAGATACACAAATGGCCAATAAATGTATGAAAAAATGTTCAACATCATTAGCAATCAGAGAGATTCAAATCAAAACTACCCTGAGATTTCACCTAACCCCAATTAGAATGGCAATCATTAAAAATACAAACAACAACAAATGCTGGAAAGGATGTAGAGAAGTTGGAACTCTAATACACTGTTGGTGGGATTGCAAATTAGTGAAAACACTTTGGAAAACAGTGTGGAGGATCCTCAGAACAATGGGAATGAACCTACCATATGATCCAGCAATACCACTTCTAGGCATCTACCCAAAAGAACTGAAACCAAATTACCAGACTAATGCATGTGTATCTATGTTTACAGCTGCACAATTCACAATTGCCAAACTTTGGAACCAGACAAGATGCCCATCAACTGATGAATGGATTATTAAACTATGGGATATGTACACAATGGAATTTTACGCAGCCATAAAGAAGAACAAAATTACATTATTTACAGGGAAATGAAGGGAACTGGAGAGCATTATGCTAAGTGAGATTGGTCAGTCACAAAGAGTGAAAAGTCAGATGTTCTCCCTAATATGTGGAAGCTATGGAGAATGGGACTTAGAAGGGACTCCAGACAAAGGAGAAAACTAGATGAGCAAGAAGTGGTCCTAACTGAGAGAGATGGGAGGGGGGAAGAGGGAAACCCACTAATGCACAGGATGTATATACACAAATTTATCAATCAATCACTATGCTGAGCATGAAAAGGAGGGAAGGGGGAGGGAATAGGGTGGGATTTGAGGGAGGGCCAAATGAACAATGTGTGCATGCATGCTTCTGATACCCTGACGCTTATCAAAATGTATAACTACAATGCACCAATAAATGAATATATTTTAAAATTTTTTTTCTGGGATCTATACCTTCCTTTATCTACCTCCTTGCCCTTTCTGCACAGTCTCATTCTACTCTCTGCCCCAGACAGTCCCCACCTCAGCCTTGATCAGGACTTCATCTTAAGTGAATGATTGCATTAGTACCCTGGCTTCCTGAAAACTTTTGCTCCCTAAATGGTCTTTTTAAATGAAAATATGCTCAAAATATAACAAAGCTAAATCCTTTCATGGGTCTCTTTTGTCCATAAGATAAATTCAGAACTCCTAGTGTGCAAACTTGGTTCTCCTTGGCCTACTTCCCCAGCAAATAAGTGAAATATTTATAAATCTTGTAGGCCTGTGTCTTATTGCACAGTTTTTACTCATGCTTTTAACTCATTCCAAATCTGGATCCTCTCTTTAAGACTAATCTACCACCCCTCTAAGTTTCTCCAGCCTTTACCAAATGTTTCGTTGTCTCTTCACTGAACCCTGCATATAAATTAATCACAGCTACTATAAAATAGTTGGAAAACTCACTGTTGAAAAGTCTATCTTCATCTGCCAGGCTTTGATCACTTTAAGATGTATGTCTTAAGTAACTATATAATGTCTGTACCAAGTCTCAATAAATAATTGATAAATAAATGAATATTTTCTCAAAAAATCCCACTACACTTAGCTCTCCCTGGACACTCAAGATTTGCACAGTCCTTCTTTAGACTTCATAAACTGATACAACTATTCCTACCAAGCCCCATTCCTCAGGAACAATATATGCATTTAGCAAGTCCTTCTGTTGCTTCACACTAACCTAGTCACAAAGGAAGGCATAAAGGGAGAAGTTTATAAAAATCATTTTTAATGTAAACAAGGGAAAAGGAGGCTGAGATTTCACATGGACATAAAAATAGAATTGATAAGTCACATCAAATTACTGTGCACTCTTCAAATTATCTCAAAGCTCACAGATTATACTTTAGTGAAAATTTGGATTCCTAAATAGACTGAAGATTGAGTTGTAAGGATAAGATTTAAATGCAGGAACTATGGCATCCAAAAATTAGATTTAATTAAGAATCCCCAAAAAGCATATGAATAAGATTTGTGTCCAATGGGAAATTAAACATGCTGAATAATATACTTGATATCTAATCAGAATTGTGGAATGATGACATCATTTGAGCACAAGAAAGCCAAAAAGTCTGTACTGGGAATCCCTCTGTCACACACCCTGCATGAGTAGGATAGAAAATAGGCAGAAAGTAAGTTAGAGTCATAATCCTTCAATATCTGCCAGATTCTTGTCCCAAGAGAAAATTCTCAGGGAGTTGAAGAGAGGGGGCTAAGAGCCAAGCCGGGAAGGAAGAAGATAACTGGACTCCTAGGCTATGAAAACACACACACACACACACACACACACACACACACACACACACACACACTTATTCTGGTATTCTGGCCAGGAAGAAGCAGCTGAAGGCCCCCAAGTTCAGGTCCTTCCCTGCCTTCAACATCCTGACTTGAAGCTGAAGGGACAGTGTCTCTAGCATCTATTTCAGGACTCTCAACATAACCATCAGTGTAGAAAGAATGGATCAGGACGGGTGTTATAGTTAAATATGGAATGGCCCCTTGAAGAGCTCATAAATTGGTGTTTGGAGCTGATGTAATTGAGTCATGAGAGTTGTAATACCAGAAGTGGATAAATCCATTGTAATGGATTTACCTGGGTGGTACCTCAGTAAAGTGTAGCTAGAGGTGGGTCCCTGGGGGTGTGGCCTTGGGGATTATATAAAGAGTTCCTCTTCCCCTGCTTTCTCTCTCTCCCTTGCTTCCAGCATTCCTGATGTGAGGAATACAGCACATGTACACTCCCTCCACTTCCCACTGCGAGCCCTGAGATCCATGTTCCCCAGCCTCATATGGATCGAACCCGAAACCATAAGAAAATAAATCTTCTTTCCTCTAAGTTATGTGGTCAGATATTTAGATTATGGCTGCAAGAATGCTGATGGATACAACGGGCTTATTCGTATCATCTCACAGTCCTCAGTCTGTATCTGCTTTAGACACACTTCTGCCCTTGAATGACCTGAAGAGGCCTCTGCTTCCACGCTGCCATGCGCCTCTCCCAACAGTGTGATGTCTTTACAAGTCAAATCACATAGCTCTCTGCTCAAAATCATCCAGTGTTTTTTCATCTCACTCAAAATGACATGAAAATTCCTCACCCTGGCTTCCAGGGCTCTGTTATGATTTGGACCCTGCACTCTCTTCAACCTCATCTTCTAGCTCTTTCTCTTTCACTCTTTCTCAATGTCTTTCTCTACTTAGGTGAGATTGGCTTTCTTCCAAAACATTTTCTACCTCGGGGTCTTTGCATTTCCCTCTTCTTGGAACATTTTGTCCATACCTTTAAAGTAAGAATACAATGGAAGATCTTTAGTGTTTTGCAAGGGGTGCTTATGACCCTAAAACTCAATAACCAGAAATGGTTTCATTACTCTGTAAAAGCAATAGGAAGAGCTTTTCTTATATACTTAAGATATGTTTTTGGTTTTGTTTTTTTGGTACTAGGAATTGAACCCAGGGCATTTTTATCTCCAAGCTACACCCTCAGCTCTTACTTCATTTTATTTTTACTTTGAAACAGGGTCTTGCTAAGTTACTGAGGCTGCCTCAAATCTGCAATCCTCCTGTCTCAGTCTCTCAAGTACTGGGATTATAGGCATGCACCAACACACCTAAGATATATATTTTAACCAGGGAAAATTAATCAAGACACACAGAAGTTGAAGGAGGGTAAAAAACTACAGGAATTAAAAGAATTCATTGTTTTTGCCTGTTGAAACTCAAAGAATAAAATTAGAACACCCACTGCCCATTGAAAACAAGATTAAGGAAATCTTTTGGGAAACTAATTGACAATGGCATTAAAAAGCCTCAAAGTTATCCTTACTCTTGACTAATTCTTCAAAAGAATTTATCTAAAAGGAATATTTGAAATGAGAACAAATATTTATGCATAAAATGTATCTCTCAGAATTATTTAACTTATGAAGGTCTTTTTTCTATACTAACAATTGTATGGTGAACTACGTTATATGCCTGAGTCCCCTGGCCCTTTGCCTTTTCACTCTATATGATTTGAAAATCTAATCCTGGGTGATCCTTGTCACTAGTTTTCCCTACCACTGCACCCACCTGAAAAAGTGCTGTTTGTAGAGTCCCTTCTGGACAGATAGGGTTCACCATACACTTCTTGTCACCAACTTCCAGTATGACTTCAGTGGTCGCTGGTGATTCTTACACAGCCAACATGCTCTCCTAGCAACATTTCTTTGCTGACTTCATTACCCAGCCATGAAACAGTTTTCTCCAAAGTCTAGCACATTCTCTTTTCACTGTGTCTTCTTTAGCCAGGCAATTTTATCCATACCCATGACTACCTGTATGGCAATGACTCTGATTCCATATCCCATAGTTGTATACTCAAAATCCTCACTTAGATTTCTCAAATACACATCAAACTCATTAGGTCCAAGATTAAACTCACCATCTGCCTTCCTAGTTTTGATCTTTTTCTAGTGTTTTCTATCTCAGCCCATAGAAAGCTTACTAACCCATCACCATTTCCAAATTTACCTCTAAAATAGCTATTAAACCTGTTCAGGTCTTTCCACACCTACTGCCTCCACCTTGGACCAAATTATCATAATTTCTTGTTTGTATATAGCAAAAATATACCAGAATTCTACCCACATGCCATCTGGCTTCCATCTAGCACAGAGCCTCCCAAACTTACTAGGCTTACTGCCCCTTTTCAGAAAAAAATTACTTAGCACCCCCATGTGCACTTTCATGGTCCCTTAATTTTATTCAACACCCCCAATTGCACCAAATCTACTATCACCCCACTGGATCATTCCATGCAGCATACCCCAGGGGTAGTATTTTGTGAAGATAGCATATCCTCCACATTGCAGAGAGAAAGATCTTTACAAAAAAACACAAATCTGACTATGTTACACACCCTTCACACACACACCTAAAACCCTTTGATATTTCTATGGTCCTTAAAATAAAGATAAAAATCCTTACCTTACAATGCTTTGTCACAGCCCCTTCCCACCCAGTCTCAGAGTTTCAGTGTCCTGAACTCCTTTCAGCCCCTGAATATCCACGTTTCCTCCCACCCTAGGGCCTTTCCACATGTCCACTCTATCTTGAAAGTGATTTTCCTAATTGATTATTCCTCATTCTTCAGATCTCAGTTTTTGCCACTTCCTATAGGAAGCTTTCCCCAACCAGTTTAGCCAAGCTCCTGTTGTCTCTCATAGAACAGGTCCCTTTCTTTTAGTTTACTGATTTTAGTTTGTAATTATTCATTAATGATGTCACTTATTGGATTAATATCTATTTCCCTACCACACTATATAGCTCAGAGGGAGTAGAGACCTTTGCTGGTTTCCTGACCATTATATTTTCAATTCCCTCTGCATGGCTTTGCATATATTATAAAATATATAGGAAGAGGGATTTGAGAGTCAAATTGTCTTGTTTGAATTCTAGCTCCACATTTATTAGCTGTGAGAACTTGAGCCAAATTACCTGACCTCTTTAAGTAAAACAATAATAATTATAGGTTATTCATATGGTCAATGTGATTATTAAATGATATAATCTACACAAAGACTTAGAACAATTCCTGTGAGAATAAATATTAGTTATTATTACCATAGCAGGTAGTCAACAAATAGCTTTAATCATTAAAAATTTAAACATGTATTATTTATTTGACATTTTGCATTATAAATTTAGTAAATATTTAGATTAAATATCAAACCTCCTTAAAATTTACTTAAAATTAAAAATTTAATAAATTTAATGATGCTTACAAAAGATCTTTAATGAGCTGGGCATGGTGGCGCACACCTGTAACCCCAGTACTTGGGAGGCTGAGAAAGGAGGATCACAGGTTCAAGACCAGCCTCAGCAACTTAATGGGACCCTGTTTCAACATAAAAATTGAAAAGACTGGAGGTGTACCCCAGAGTTAGAATGACCCTGGGTTCAATTTCCAGTACCAAAAAAGATCTTTTTTTTTTTTTTTTTTTTTT
>PVJS01039608.1:0-18818 GCA_004027185.1 Glis glis
TCTCTCTCTCTCTCTCTCTCTCTCTCTCTCTCTCTCTCTCTCTCTACTTAGTGAGGCCCTCCACAACCTCGTGAGACCCGGTTTCAAAATAAAGTAAAAAAAAAAAATAGGGCCGGGGGCGTAGCGCGGAGGTAGAACGCCCCTGGGTTCAATACCCAGTACCGCCAAAAAACCAAACAAACAAAAACAAATAAATAAATAAAATTTCCTGCAATAGTTGCTTCCATTGTTTCTCTACGTACATGTTGATACAGAATTATATCTGCAATAATCACCCTTAATTTTGTAATTTTGTGTTTGAAAGCATTTCGACTTCATCATTTCTCCTTTCCTTCAAGCCAATCACTCTGTATCTCTGTGCAGCATACCCTATAACTCATGAGGTGTCTGCTAGGACAACTCACTCTGCCTGTCCAGAATGATCCTGTGAGGATACACAGAGATACCTCTCTTGCCCTGACCCGTCAAACAGCTGCTGCTCTTTGAATAAAGCTTTTTCATCTCAAATGCTTTCACATTCCTATTTCTTTTTATCCCATCATATCCTTATGGGGTTCATTAAGTATTTTACAAGTTCAATCCTGATGAAATGAACTCTACACAATATTGTTTATATTTTTTCGTTGAACTTGAAATTTGTTGTTACAAAGATGATTTGAAAAAAATATGAGTCAATGGTGGGATGTGTTATAGAGTAATTTAACTATAATAGTACTTGTATTAGGATTTAATCCATATGTCCATCTTATAAGTGGGAAACAAGGTCAATAGAGGTTGAAAGACTTGCTCAGGATTAGGCATTATCCACTTAAATTTCCCCAGAAAAAACTCTCATCTAGTCCTTGAAGAACTAGCAGTCTAGCTGGGAGATGGCCTACACATACAAACAGCTAACTACAAAGGTAAAATAATAATATAAGCGCTGAATGAAATGGCCAGCCAGCACATATCATTGCCATTCAGAGAGGAGAGCACTCTGCATTGGGCTGCTCAAGAAGTCTTCAGAAAGCACCACGATATTCTGTGAAAGAATTCAAGATCACCCAGTACTTGGGAGGCTGAGATAGGAGGAATTGCAGGTTCGAGGTCAGCCTTAAGCAACTTAGTGAGACCCTCAGCAACCTAGTGAGACCCTGTTTCAAAATAAAAAATAAAAAAGGCTTGGGGTGTACCTCAGAAGTAAAATGCCCCTGGGTTCAATCCCCAGTAACACACACACACACACACACACACACACACACACACACACACCTAAAAAAGGAAAAAGAATTCAAGATCAGGAATCAGTCTCAGTTCTAGAGGCAGCTCAGTCAAAAATTCACCATGTGATCCCAAATAGTTCACTTGAGTTTCCAGTTTTCCTTATCTGCCTGAGAAGAGAATTAGATTTTTTAAAACCCCCTTTAGCATTCTGATTCTCTATCCATCTTGAATCTTTTTAGATGGGTCAGGAGAACGGGTGGGCCACTATCAAGCAACAGAATTTTGACATGTTTAATGAAAGGGTCTGCGTTACCTGATTTGTGAGGAGCTTGCCTCGATTAATTTTCTCAGAAACTCAGTATGTACAGAAGAGAGAGACTGAGTACTGTGTGCTGCGGTGGTTTAAGTATTTTTCAAGATACAGGGAGCATGGAGTAAGTGCAGGAATGCTGGGCGGCGAGTCAAGAGAGAGTGATTAAGGGACTTGGGCAAGGTCTCTCAGGTAATAAGTGGTGATTAGGGGCTCAAATCCAAGTCTCCTCATGTAAGTCTAGTGTTCTTTCCAAAATAGTATGTGGCTTCAGATTCCTTCTTTTTCCTTTGAATTTTTTTTCAAAATGGGAGTCAACATTCCATGTCTTTACCTCTTCATTGCTTATTTATTGATCAAACCACTTTAATCAAGGCTTTGCGCATATGATTGCACTGAAGCTATTTCCATTAGAAAAACAATGACCTTGGCTGCTAAATTTATCAAGTTTTTTTCCTTTATAGTGTGTGCACTTGGAGTATTAAAAAATCATAACCTACCCAACCAAGGTCATAGGGATTTTCTCCTATTTTTAAAATAAGAACTTTAAAGTTTTGCTTTTCATACTTAGGTTTTTATTTGATCTGGAGTTAATTTTTTGTTGTAGTGTGAATGGGTTCAATATGTTTTTCTGATTGGGTATCCCGTTTCCTCAGTATCATTTATTAAATAGACTGCCCTCGCTAGTTTGCAGTGCCTACTCTGTGGAGAATGCGACTGCCAGAAGCAGTTAACGTTTGCCTTGGAAAGGGCTAAGGGTCATAGAAAGCCAGGGTCAGACTGATGGACAGCTGAAAGCAGCCTGTTCCTCTAAGATAAACGTTGCTGGGTCTCTTGCTGGTGCCTACTCCCAAATATCTCTCTTGTTAAACATTGTCTCAAGGATCTTCTGCACATCCTCAGCGGTTTTATTGCTAACCACTATCTCTATGACTCTCTACAATTGTTCTGCGGCCAGCCAAGTTAAACGTTAACCTCTAGCCCTCACTGCACGGATATTAGTTAAATTTTCCCTCCGGAACTCTGCACATATGCAGTAGAATCCATACCTCAATCTCCCCCCTCAAGAATGAATAAAAGCTGTGGACCAGTGTCTAGCGGGGCCTTCACCAAAGAGTGAGGTCCCCTGGCCTGCCCCTCTCATCTGCTCTGGGTCTGCACCATTCTTTTCCCCCCAGGTGCGCCTCGAGACGGTCACGGACACTACTCTCAGCATAAGTTTCCCCATATGCATGGCATAGTTCTGGCTCTCTATTTTGTCCACAAGTCTATTTGTCTATTTCTATATTGCCTTAATTAGTATTGCTTTATAATAATACTTGATATCTGGTAAGGCAAATCCTCCTTGCTTTTACTCTTATGTATTTTAGTTCTTTTGCTCCATCAGGTAACAGAATCAGCTGGTGAAGCTCCACAAATAACTCTGCTCACACTTGAATTAGAACTGACATATTTATGGATAACTTTAGGAAAATTTAACATCCTTATAATGTAGAACGTTTCTGTCCACAAACATAAACTTCTTCAATGATTTTCAACAAAATTTCATAATTTCCCCCAATAAAAGGCCCATACATATTTTATTATCCATCCCTACAGTGTTTATTGTTATGGTAAATGGTATCTTACTTTAAATTATTTTTGAATAGGTAATACAACACATATTGGATTGTTGGTCCGTTATCTTAGTGATCTCCAAAAGCTCTTTATAATTCTGGGAGATAAGTTGCAAACTATTTTTCCAGCTTGTCATTTCTTTGCTTATTTTATTCCCCTGAAGACTTTTCTCATTCCAAGGCTACACATTAATTTTCCATGGTTTCTTGTAGAATTTTAATGCTTTCATTTTAAACTTTAAAATCTCTGACCCACTTGGAATTTATACTGGTATAAAACAGTATGCCTGAACCCAGCTTTTCTTTCTTTCTCAGATAATTCCTCAATTATCCCCAAATCATTTAGTAGGACTCCACCTGATTTTGAGATTATTCCTTATCATATAATTAGTTATCTTTCGTATTTGGATGCACACTTGAATTTTCCATCCTATTCCATTAGACTATTTCTTCACTAACACCCTGTTTTACTTGATAAGCCTTTGTAATATGCTTTGATATCTAATATTGCTAGCCTCCTTCCTGTTCTTTTTCAGAGTTTTGGCCATTTGTTTATTTTTCCACACGCATGTTCAGACCAACTTTTTAAATAAAAAAGCCTCAACAAAATGCTTTTGTAATTTTTATTGGGACCATCTTAAATTTTTTAGTTAAGAAAAATCGACATTTTAGCCAGGCGTGGCGGCGCACGCTTGTAATCCCAGTACTTGTGAGGCTGAGACAGGAGGATCGCAGGTTCACGGCCAGCCTCAGCTACTTAGTGAGGCCCTCTGCAACTTAGTGAGACCCTGTTTCAAAATAAAGAACAAAAAATAGGGCTGGAGGTATAGGTCGAAGGTGAAATGCCCCTGGGTTTAATCCCCAGTACCGCAAAAAAAGAAAAATTGACATTTTGCTTGACAGTCTTCTTATCCAAAACATGGTAGGCTTTTCCATTAGTATAAATATTTTGTGTGCTTCAATAATGTTTTAAAGTTTCCTCTATATAGATCTAACATGTTTATGGTTATTTTATTATATGTTTATTTGTCTGTTTTTAATTACTATAGTGAAATACTGAAGGCAGGTTACTTTATAAAGATAAGAGGCTTATCTTTGCTCGAAGTTGAGGAGGTCTAAGGTTGAGGGGCTTTGACAAGTGATGCCTTTCTTGCTGGCAGAGTTCTGAGGCAGTGTGAGGCATCTCACAGTGAGAGACAGGAAACGTGTGTGTGTGTGTGTGTGTGTGTGTGTGTGTGTATGTGTGTGTGTGTGTGTGTGTGTGTGTGTGTATCTTTTCATCTCTCTCTTCCTATGATGCCACTTGTACATCAATCATCAGGGCTCTACCCCGATGACTATCTAATCATAATCACCTCTCAAAGGCCTCACCTCTAAATACCATGGTTAGATTAAGTGTCCATCCTCTTTTTTTTTTTCCTTACTGGAGATTGAACCCAGGCTCATTTTACCTCTGAACTAAAACCCCAGCCTTTTAAAAAATTTTTTTAAATTTTGAAATAAGTTCTCACTAAGTTGCTGAGTCTGTCCTTGAACCTGCCATCCTCCTATCTCAGTCTCCCAAGTACTAGGATTACTGTGTCAGGCTTAAGTTTTCATCCTCTTAATACCTCACAACAGAGATTAAATTTCAACACAGGAACCCTTGAGTGGAACATTCCATCATATCCAAACCAGAGCATGAGGTATTTTATTTTTTTGTGTTGCTACTGTAAGTTAGGTCTTTGCTTCCACTGTTTCTTCTTTCTGCTTGTTATTTGTAATACGGAAGCTGTTGATTTCAGCTACATTACTGAATTTTCTTACAGCTTTTTATGGTTTCTCAATTAATTCTCTTGAGATTTCCGAGTATTCAACTATCTGTCTGCAAATAGTAAGTTTAATCCCCTCCTTTGGAATTTACCACAGATTTTTATGCTCACTCTCTTTTCTGTGTGTGTGGTGTACTGGGGATTGAACCCAGGGGCATTCTACCTCCAAGCTACACCCCCAGCCCTATTTTTATTTTAAAACAGGGTCTTGCCCAGTTTATGAGAGTCTCACTACTTGATGAGGCTGTCCTCAAACCCGGGATCCTCCTGTCTCAGCTTCCCAAGCACTGGGATTACAGGTGTGTGCCACCATGCCCAGCTCTCACTCTTTTTGATATAGACCTTCCTCTCTCATCTTTAACACTGTTTACCTCAATCTCTGTATTTCAACAGTAATGAACTGCTTATAGTTCCTGTCCATTTCCTTATCTGTCTTATGATTTTAAGCCTTTTATTCACATTGTGCTATCTGTCAGAATTGTCATATAACTATATTGTCATATAGCAATATTTTATCCTTTAAGACTCATATCAGGTGGCATCTTTTCTAGAAAGCCTTCCTTGATCTGGGCTAGTCATTCCTCCTTTACTCTCTTGGTATACTTGTTGTAATTGCCCCTATGTATGTCTGTCTCCTCCATTAGAACGTGAAAGCCTTGAGAGCAAAGATAGTGTCTTTTTATGCCCTCGTATATTATACAGTGTGTTTGATAGGTGCTCAAAAATGATTTTTGAATGAGTGAAAGAATGAATGTACAGAGGGCTAAGACAAGATAAGGTAGTTGATTTTAAGTATTTGAAGAGTTTCCATATGAAAGAGACTTGTTCTCTTAACTACCTAAGAGAGTACTAGGATCACTAATGAAAGTTACTAAGAGGCAGATTTAAGCTTAATAAAGGTAAGAATTTCTTCATATTTGGAGCTGTTCAGTTATGGACAGCTATCCCACAAAGCACTGACCTTTACTTTCTTTTTCAGTGTTTCTCTTTCTGCCTCCTCCACCTCCCCCCACCTCTCTCTCTCTCTCTCTCTCTCTCTCTCTCTCTCGCTTTCTCTTTCTCATGCTGGGGATGGAACCCAGGACTTTAAACTAGGCAAGTGCTCTACCACTGAGCTATCTCCCCAACCCTTTCTTCCACTAAAAGAATTTAAAATAGAATCTGAACATCTTTTAGGATGCTATAAATACTGTTGAATTGAGTTTTCAAGCTGTGATCCTTAGAGCTCTATGGATTATGTTATAGTTTGGATCTTAAATGTCCCTCAAAAGCCTCATGTGTTGAAGGTTTGGTCTCTGGCTGATGGCACTATTGCGAGGTGGCAGAAACTTTAGAGGGTCAGGTCTAGTTGGAGGAAGTAGGTCAATAAGGGAATGCCCTTGAAGGGAAGGGTATAATAGGACCCCAGCCCCTTCTCTCTCTCTCTCTCTCTCTCTCTCCCTTTCCCTCTCTCCTGTGTTTTCTGGCTGCCATGAGGTGCGCAGCCTTTCTCTAGCACATGCTCCCTGCCATGATGTTCTGCCTCAACACAGGCCCCAAAGAAAAGGGCCAAGTGACTGTGAATTGAAACCTATGAAACCATGAGCCAAAGTAAATCTTTCCTCCTTTTAAGTTGATTTTATTAGGTATTTTGTCACAGAGATGAAAAGTTGATTAGCACAGATTCTGAAGAGATACTTCGAAATTGGAAATGGGGTGATGGAAAAGGAAAAGAATAAAAGATCAATCAAATGAAACATGGAACCCTTATTTTTCCTCCATAAGAAGAGTTTGGACACACTGAGTTTTCAGCTATAATATGGCATCCATATAGAGTTCACAACTGTTAAAACAAATGGAAAATCACTTGTCTGTCCATTTTACTTCTAAATTTGAGGAGGAGATATACAGATCTCTCTCTCCACTTCTCCCCCCAAAAAAACACACCCCTGTGTAAGGAGATATACAGATATATCTCTATCTCTAGAGATATGTAGATAAGATATCACAGATGTGCAGAGACAGATTTATCTCTGTAATCTATTACTATATCTATATATAATATGTGAGGAGATATACAGATATATCAATATCTTTAAATACACATATCTCTTCATATAGTGTCTTGCTCCTAAGACATAGGAGCTCAATAAATGTGTCTGTTCTCTCTTATTCTTTTGCTCTTTTATCCCCTCAAAAATCTGTTGAAGAGCTGGGTGCAGTAGCTAGACCTGTAATAACAACTACTGGAGAGACTGAGGCAGGAGGATCACAAGTTCAAGACCAGCCTGGGCAACTTAGAGAGACCCTGTTTCAAAATAAAACTAAAATGAAATAAAGGGCTGGGGAGATAGCTCAGTGGTAGAGCAGTTCATTAGCATGTGCAAGGCCCTGGGTTCAATCCCTAGTACTACAAAAACAAACACAAAATCTGTTGAAGAAGCCTAACACTGTTGTGATTTAGATAACTTGTTTCTTTGGCTTTCCTATGAGCTCCTCCAAGGTAGGCGCTACATGCTTTTCTTCTTTGTAGCTCCTGCAGCGCCTTAATATTGTATTGCCCCAACAAAATTACTCTGAACATATAAAGAAATAAAAGATTGGTTCCAGTTTTCCTGGCTTAGTAGCTCTATTAGGAACACAACGGGTTATATCACATGATTAAGAACACAGAAGTTAGCTGGGCGTGGTGGCGCACGCTTGTAATCCCAGTACTTGGGAGGCTAAGACAGGAGGACTGCAGGTTCACAGCCAGGCTCAGCTACTTAGTGAGGCCCTCTGCAACTTAGTGAGACCTGTTTCAAAATAAGGAATAAAAAATAGGTGCTGAGGGTGTAGCTCAGAGGTAGAATGCCCCTGGGTTCAATCCCCAGTACCACACACACACACACACACACACACACACACACACACGAACACAGAAGTTCATGGTGTAGAATGAAAGATATGAATTAAGCATTAAGAGCCCAACACAAGAGAATAGAGATGGGGATTCTGCTGTTGTTCTCTGCTGGTCTCACATGGGCTGGTTAAGTACCTGTGCAAGCCTGTATTTCTTAATGTCGAAAGATCAGGATCCTGGGTCCTTCCTATTGTGATCTAGATGTTTTGGTTCATTCTTTTCTACTGAAAGAAAGACAATGGAACCATGTGCTCTTCTTCTTCTAGGGGCTCTCCTTCTCTTGCCTTGGTGACTACTGTCCCCAGCTCTGTATGTAAGGAAGGTGAAACACACAACCTCCAAATCCCAAGCCATGTGGGTTATATCCAGGCACTAGATTCTAAAGATTATTAATATTTTACCTGTAGCTTTTCATTATAAAAGTCTCTTGTGGTATAATTGAGTGTAGCACGATTTGTGTTTTCTCCCACAAGTCTTTTGCTGTCATTAGGTTCTTCGTTGACAATACCAGGCTTTTTCCCTTTGGTT
Source organism: Glis glis (assembly GCA_004027185.1). NCBI lineage: Eukaryota > Metazoa > Chordata > Mammalia > Rodentia > Gliridae > Glis > Glis glis. Next base: position 8,350 of record PVJS01039608.1, read on the forward strand.
TCTATTAGATACCGGAACTGTTTTTTCCTACAAAAAGATAGTAAAGATATTTTGAGAGTTATTTATCAGGCTTATTAAAATATGTCTATTTTTTGTTGACTTTAGAGAAAGCATATGCTTTTTGGAACATCTGTTTTATGAGTTTGAGTTTATTATTTATTCATGTTCAGTTTGGTATCCCAATCGTACTTATTAAGGTATTTGATCCAAATTCTTTTGTTCCGTTACTACCAATCATTAACAAAAATATATCTCAAGCATTTCTAAAATAAAAAAACTTTACCTTAATAAAAATCAATGCAAAAGTAAATAATCAGAGCACACAACAACCTGATTAGGGAGGTAGTAGACCAAAATTTCAATCTTCTATAAAACATATGTTAGTTACCTCTTACATATCACACAAATAGTACATAATTCCATTATTCAGCTCAGTAGTATTACTCATAGCTACAAAATGGAATGGAATAATGATTTAACTTTTGTTTTGCAAAAGCAAACAAAAGCTGAAAATCTCTAACTGTCAGTGTTTCAGGCAAGATCCTAGTAGGTGGTTAAGTAACGAACTAGGAAGCCTCATTGGATCATGAAGAGGGCCATCAACAGTGCTCAGAGTATCACTCACAGAGCCAGAGGACTGTAACTCTTCTTCCATGAAGGCCGATTTCTGGTTTCTACCATGTAGGTGTCTCTAAACGTGATACTATTACTTTACTGTGAACTGAAGATTGGGAACAGAAGAGGGATGTATCTTTTTAAAAATTCATCCTTTTTTTCTAATTTAAAAGTATAATAATTATTTTAGAAATTTTGGGAAGTACAAATTTTGAGAAATATAAAGAATTAGATAAATACCACCCACTAGTCTATAGCTTATAAGTCTATACAAATCTATGTAACATTGTTCACATTTGACATATTTTTGAGGCTTTTTCCATAAATTTTAGAAAATGTAAGATCATACCAAATATCCCATATTGTATATTATTTTCATTTAATGTTATATAGTAAGCATTTTCTATGTCATTAAAAATTATAATTTCATGCCAGGAATGGTGGCACATGCCTATAATCCCACTACTTGGGAGGCTGAGACAGGAGGATCGCAGGTTTGAGGCCAGACTCAGCAACTTAGCAACTTAGTGAGACTCTATTTAAAAAAAAAAAAAGGGTTGGGTGTGTATATCAGGGTAGAATGCCCCTTGGTACAATCCCCAGTACCAAATATACATATCATTTTTTCCCAATGAATGAATAAAAGTCAGTTGTGATATAGATCACAATTTACCTACTCAGTCCTTTTTATCAGATATTTAGGTAGTACAGTTTTCTCTCTTATGTAATGAAAAAAGTAGCATATAGATCATTATTTGCATTTATGTTTTATATTGATTTTTAAATTACAAAAGAAATGCCCATACATATATCACCTTTATTAGTCTTTTCAAATAATAAACTCTCCATTAATCCTGTTTTGAACATTATTTCTTTTCTTTAACTTTCTTCAGGATTATTTTGCTATTCTTTTTCTAATTTTGTGAAATACATGGTTAGCTCATTAATTTTCAGTCTTTATTCTTTCCTAACATACCAGTTCAAGGCTAACATGTTTCCATTTAGCACCACTTTAACAATCCCACAAGTTTTGAAATGTGGCACTTTTATTATATTTTAGTTCAAGGTGGTTTCAAATTTCCATTATGAAATTGTCTTTAACCTATGGGTCATTTAGAAATATGTTTCTTAATTTCCAAATATATAGGGATTTTTTGGTTATCTTTTTATAATTGGGTGAAAGCTTAATTGCATTTTGAACAGAGAACATGATCCATATGATTTCAATTCTTTACAATCTGTTGACATTTGTTTTATAGGTAGTAATAAATGTTCCAAGCATGCTTAAAAAGAATGTGTATTCTGCAGTTGTTGGGGGCAATGCTTTCTAAATGTCTGTTAGGTCAAATTTGTCCAAGTATTTTATATCCTTTTTCTATTACTTGCAGGCGATTAAAACTTCCCACTGTAATTGTGGATTTGTAATTCTGTCAATTTAGGGTTATAAGATTTTTGGGTTGTTTTGTTTTGTTTTTGGTACTGGGGATTGAGCCCTGGGGTGTTCTCCCTCCAACCAATACTCCCATCCCTTTTAATCTTTTGAACAGGGTCTTGCTAAATTACCAAGGCTGGCCTTGACCCTGCAGTCATCCCATCTCAGCCTCCCAAGTACTGGGATTACAGGTATGTGCCACCATGCCTGGTCTGGGGTTTTAAGTTTTTAAGGCTATGCTAGTAGATTCACACAAATTTAAACATGATATATCTTACTAGAGGACTGAACCTGTTGTTATTATGAAGTGATCTTCTTTATTTCTTGCATTAGCTTTTAACCCTGAAGTCTATTTAGTCTTCAAGGACTATTTTGTTTATATTTTAGACAGTATTGATGTGATCTTTTCTCACTTTTTTACCTGAAAATTTTATGTAATCTTATGTTTTGGGTGTGTCTCTTGTAAACAACATATAGTTGAACTTCATTTTTTATTGTGTCTGACAATCTTTGGGTTTTAATCAGAACAATTAGTTTATAGCCATCTGTCACATAACAATGGTTCTATCAATGATGGACTGTATATGAAATGGTGGTCCCATACGATTATATAACCTAGTGACATCAAAGTTGTCTTAGTTTGTAAGTACACTCTAGAATAGTTGCACAAACATGGAATCATCTAACAACACATATCTCAGAATATATTCCCATCATTAAGGGAACACATGACTGTGTTTGCTTTTTATCATTGAGGCAGACTGATTACATAAGTAGTCGTATTGTAGCTTCCTTGGATCCATTCCCTTTATAATGAGATTTTGCAGCTAAGTAAAGCTTATTCTGGCTCCTTAGGTATTGCCCTGCGACTTACTTTTACCAATGGATTGTAGGAGAATGATGGTAAGTCAATTTTTAGTTCAGACCTCAGGAGGCCTTGTATGTTTCTGCTCTCTCTTTGAACTCTATCTCTGCCATGAGAACAATCCCAGGCAGATTTCTGGAGTATGAGAGACCACGTGGAGAAGAGACAAGTTGTCCCAGAGAATTCCTTCCTCGCCCAGGTTACAGAACCCAGGTTAGATTAGCAGAGCTGTCTACCCAAGCCAGAGGTGACTGCAGATGCACGAGGACCCCACCCAGGTGACTTGTAGCCTCAGAGGAAAAATAAATGCTTCTTGTGTTAAGCCACTGAGTTTTGGGGTGTTTGTTCTCCAGTAATGGAAGAGTGAGAGAAACAAAATTGTTGATACAGCACTACTTAGGCTTAATTCTATCACTGTCTTTTGTTTCTATGTAATCCACATGTTCTACGTTTCTTTTTCTTTTTGCCTTCTCCCCCCCCCTTACTGGTTGGAAAGTTATTCTTTGGCTACCATAAAAAGTACAACATGAACTCTAACTCACCAACTCACATAACTCTTTACTTATTTATTATATTTATCTCCATCTTAGACAATAAAAGGTCCTAGAATACTACATCTCCATTTACTCCATCCTACTACATATACTAAACTCCACTAAATGTTATTATTGTTGATTTGGTCAATGTTCATTTAGCCTTGTCCAACATATTTAACACTTGCCTTGGTGTTCGGCTCTTCTTGCATCTCAGATCTTTTATCTGAGAGCACTGTCCTGCCTTAATCACAAGCTTTATAATTTCCTTTAATGCACGAATACTACTGGGAACTCTCCTAGGTTTTGTTTTCATTTTTAAAAAATGTCTTTTTTCCCCCTTCATTCTTCACAGACATATTTGCTATGTCTAGAATCCTAGGTTGGCAACTGTTTTCCTTCAGTGCTCTGAACATACCACTCATTATCCTATCTTGAGGCTTCTGCTGTTTGTGTCACAAAGTCAATTGTTGATGTGCACTCCTTTGAAGATAATCTTTTCCTGCTTGTTGAAAAATTTTTCACCTTACATTTAGTGTTCTATAGTGTCACTATAATGTGACTGTGTGGATTTATTTAATGCATAGATTAGTGTATTTCATCAGTTCTGAGAAAAAAATTGCCATTATCTCTTTAAATATTCCTCTATCCCATGCTCTTCACTGTGCTTTATGAAACTCCAAACAAATGTTATAAAACAAATTCATTCCATTCTCCAAATTTCTTAACCAGTTTCCTATATACTCTATCTTTTCTCTTTGTGTTGCATTCTGGAAAATTTCCTGTGGCCTATGTCCCAGCTTACGGAACCTCTTTTCGACTGTCTAATCAGTTGATAAACCTCCCCGTTAAGTTTTAATTTTGTTTATTATACTTTTCATGTATAGAGCTTCCATGGTTTCTTTTCAGATCTGCTTGATTACTTTTCAAAGTTTCTTCTTTTCTCCAAATATTTTCAAGCTCATCTTTTATTTCATGAAATATGCTAGGCCTAGTCATTTTATAATAAATGAGTGGTAATATCTAAAATATTCATGGGTCTGTTCCGATAGTCTATTCATTTCTGCTAGTACTTATACATAATGGCTTATTTACTTTTGAGGCTGGCTATTTATTTGTGTGGGATTTTTTGTTATGTGCTTTTAAAAATTATCCATGGAATTCTTTGAGACAAGATAAAAGTAACTTCCTCTAGTGAGAGGTGTGTTTGCTTTTTCCAGTTATCTAGAGATAGTGGTATTTAAAATTTGATGTTATTTTAAACTACCCATGTGTTATGAATTTAGGCTATAAATCTATATGAGGGCTCCTTTTGTTTACATCTTCTTAGGGACAACATTCTCCTTTTCTACTCAAACCAAGGTAACATTTCTTGGAAAATCCTGAGACTGGAAAGAAGGGGTAGGATTATTTCTGACACATCTTTATGCTAATGGTGTAGCCACTGGGGTTCTAGATGAATCTTGGGAATATTCCAATTTATATTCAACACTTTATTTATTATCTATCTATCATCTATCTATCTATCATCTATCTATCTATCTATCATCTATCTATCTTTTTGGTATTGGGAATTGAACCCAGAGCAGTTCTACTTCTGAGCTAGACTCCCAGCCCTATTTCATTTTTTATTTTGAAACAAGGTCTCTAAAAGTTGCTGAGGGTCTCACTAAGTTGCTGAGATTGGCCTCCAACCTGTAATCCTCCTGTCTTGGCCTCCCAAGTACTGGTATTACAGGTGTGTACCACCGAGTCCAGCCTATACTCAACACATTAGATGGGACCCAGGGCTTCGACTGCCATCCTTTCTACTGCTTAAGTTTTTCTGAAATGCCTCCAGGTCAAACATCCTCTGTGATATTATGAAATATATATTAGTTCTTTCTCCCTCCCTTCCTCCCATCACCCCTTCCACTCCCATTTCCTAGCAGAAAGCTCCTAAAAGCTTTGGAATTGTAAGAGTAATAAGAGTGTCTCCTTTATGATATGAGATGGTTGGTGGAGGGGTACCCCTCGGTAGCTTTAGGATGGGGGCTGCTTACCAGAAAGACCTAGGCATATTAGAGGGTTGATCTACTATCTGGCCTTATTGTTGTATATTCTGATTAATTCCAAAAGTTTAATAGTTGGGCAGTTAGATTTTCTGGAGAGTTTTTTTTTTTTTGCACTTATTATTCGACTATTCTGTTTTCAATGTCCTATTTTTTTTTTTTTTTTTGGTGGTACCGGGGATTGAACCCAGGGGCATTCTACCTCTGGGCTACACCCCCAGCCCTATTTTTTATTCTTTATTTTGAAACAGGGTCTCACTAAGTTGCAGAGGGGCCTCACTAAGTAGCTGAGGCTGGCTGCAAACCCGGATCCTCCTGTCTCAGCCTCCCAAGTACTGGGATTATAAGCGTGTGCCACCACGCCTGGCTTCAATGTCCTTTTTCTTTAAAAATCGCTGTTAATTTTTTGAGTATCTTCTATTTTCTTTTGCTTTAATTTGATATTTTTCTAGCTTCTTGAAGTGAAAGCTTCTTTCATTACTTTCTAATTTTTCTTGCTTTCTAATAAGTACATTAAAAATAAACAATTTCCTCTCAGTACAGATTTGGCAAAGCCCCAGAGGTTTTGACATATACTATTCTAGTTGTTGAATACATTTATATATAATTTAGTATTTCAGCTTTAATTTCCTTTTTAATTCAAAAGAGCTAAAATATTTTTAAATCCTTTTAAAAAATAAATACAATCCCCCAAATGTCAAAGCCAAAAAGGAACAAACCCAAGACGACAGTTTAAGCAGTATACACAGATATACAGTGAAAAGTAAATATTTGCACGCTGACAACTTAGTGGCCCTCATTCAATACTCAGAGGCATTCATTTTTTAAATGCAAATATTTTTGAATTGCACAAGAATATCTTTGAAACATATATTCCATTCCTCACAAATTGCAGCATACTATACAATTGGTTTATACCTTGCATTTTTATTTTCTGAGACATTCTAACTCTGTTTCATATAGGAACCTTTATTTTTAGAACTGCAAGTAATTAGCATTATTCTAATGACTAACATTTAATGAGTTTTCACATTTTTTGTTATAAACTGGCTGGAATCAAAATCCTTGAACATATATATTTGTGCTCATGTAAAAAATTATCTATAGAACAAATTCCCTTAAGAGAAATTGTTAAGTCAAAAGGTATGCATATATTAAATTTGCTAGGCATTGCTAAGTTGCTATGAAAAAGAACTGCAGCAACTCTCATTCCCACCAACAGTATATAAGAACCCTATTTCACCATGCTGTGTATCATCAAGTTTACAGTCTTTCCTCACCAAGTTATCTTATTACTTAAAAATTTGCATGTCCGTATCTTTGACCCAGGTCAAAGGGGCTCTTGTTTTAAGTTTAAAGGCACTTTTATTTTGTTTTCTGATAATTTGCTTATTCTGTTTTTTATTTGTTTTGTTTTTCCAATTCCAACTAGGTAAGTTTTTGGTTATCCTAACTCATTAACCTCTTCCCTCCCCATTGAACTCAGGCCCTCTTGCACGCTAAGCGCATCACTGAGCATTATTACCATTATTTTCTAACTTCATGATATTATAATTAGAGAATGTGATCAGTATGAGTATGCTTTTTGGAATACATGGAGATTTCTTTGAGTTTAATATGTGTTCCATTTTTGCAAATATTTCATAATATTCGAATATATATATATTCTGAATTGGGCATAAAGTTCTGAGAATAAGGTTTTAAATATATTGATATGATATGCCATTATTCAAATCATTCATTTTCTTTCTTATTTTGGTTTATTTTGTCTAATTTCTGAGAGAAGTATATTAATGTCTACTATAGTAACTGAATTTGTCTCTGTATACTTGTATTTGTTGATATATTTAGAAGTTGTTACTTGGTTACATTGTTTCATAACTATTGACAGATTGTCATTTTTAGTGTCAACAATCCTATTATCACTACTACTAATATTCCCATATTTGTTTGCTGTGGGCATTGGCCCATTATATAGTTTCCATACCTTTATTTTCGATCTTAAGGTGTTTCGTTAGAGGTATCTCTAAAAAATAACATGTAACTCAATTTTCAACCCAATCTGAGAGTTACTATTAAGGAAAGAATTTCATTCATTAATATTTATTATATAACTCATATGCTTTTCTTTTTCTTTCCATTTCTGTTTTCTGTTGATCAGCCCCCCCATATTTTCTTAGTAGTTTAGAAATTATACATCTAATCTTTTATTTTTTTGTGGTACTGGGGATTGAACCCAGGGTCTCATACATACTAGGCAAGTGCTCTACCATTAAGCTACATCCCCAGTCCTTTATATTATTTATTTTTGAGACAGAGTCTCGCCAAGTTGCTCAGGTTTGTCTCACATTTGCAATCCTCCTGCCTCAGTCTCCTAAGTAGCTGGGACTACAGACATGTGCCACCATCTCAGGCACATCTAATGTTTTTCTCTAATGGCAGCCCTTAAGATTTTTAATATACACAGTTAAACACATATTTTTCCATCAAAGTTTTGTTGTTAATTAGTACCCATTATCTTATCTAAATAAGAAAAATAGCAAGCTTTAAGGGTCTTTCAGGATTTCTGGGCTTTTTATTTTCAGGTTATTAAATTTTAAAAATATTATGCATTAATATTTATTTAGACAACTATAGGTTTTACTGATTTCTCTCTATACTATCATTTCTTAAATTCAATGTCTCCCTTAGTATTTTTTTTTCAGAATAGTTCTGTGGGTTCTAGTTGGGATAAATTGATCAACCAAATACTTTCAGGTAACATTTGCATTTAGAACTGAGCTAAGTGGAGAAGTAGGAGTAGCATACAAGATACTCATTTTATTGATGTAAATTACATCAGGGCAACATGGCCTGCTTTGGGGAGGAGTAGGGCACTTCCTGATCCTCAATGTACTTAAAAGTGATGTACTGGGACTCTTAGTTGGGACAAGAGTCGCCTGTTGTCCACGACTGTAGAAAAAGTGGCAGTTTCCTTGAAGGGCTGCTTCTAGGCATCATTCTGGGAGTCATCTCTGGAGGCCCAGTCTAGAGACTGCTTCCTCAACTTTTCCAAAGATTTTGTAGATATCTAACTCCACGTGTATCAGTTGTTTTCTGCTTGTGCTAGCCAGAGTGATTTCTATTATCTATAACTGAATCATGGGAGATACATCATCCTTGACTATTCTCCCTCCATGCATACTATGTCCTGACGGTCAGTGTGTTCTGTCAGCTAAAGGTTTTTCAAATTATCCTCCTGTCCATTCTCACTGCCTTAGTTCAGGTTGTCACAATCTCCCAGATGGACTACAGGCCACAGCCTCTTGGCTGGTTTCCATTCCTTCAACCCGTCTGCTTAAACGGCAGCCTTTTGTAGAACAAAAATCTAAACACATGATTGTTGTGCTTAATTGTAGAGCACAAGTTTTCATTTTTGTTTGGATTGCAAGGCTCTCAGATCATAATCAATTTTTCTAGCTTCAGTTATCACTTATTCACAATCATCCCATGTTCCAGTTATACTGAACAATTCCTTGTACTTTTATAGATCTCTTACCCCCATATCCTATACCTGCAAAGCTCCTACTCATTCATTGATGATAATGAAAACAGAAAATCTGAGGAACTAGATAAAATGTTACCTCCTTTTGAAGCCTTTCCCAATGTTCTTCCAATATGCAGAAAGTCTCTCCTCTAATGAAATATTATATTGTGTTACAGGTATCTTTAACTTCTTAGACTATAAGCCATGTGAGAACAAGGACTTCATCTTATTTTTATTTATATCCCTAGAATTTTGAATAGAGCCAGCCACAAAATAAGTCTAGGATGCATAAATGGCACAGTTAAGAGGTATGTGAAATTTCTTTCTTTTTCTAATGTAACAGTAACTTATAAAAACTATAAAAATGAAAGTTTACCTGGCATCGCCCAAAATTGAAATCAGACGATATTGAGGTAACTCAGAAGATGCTACATGTGCTAGGATTCCAAAAAGTCTTTCAGCCATTATCATATCATTCTGTGTCACCTGAAGAGAAACCATAGAGAGAGATAAAAAACCACACTGTTTCTTAGCTGGATACAATGAATCCCAAAGAATGTCTACATGAGTTAGTTTCTTTTAGCACAGGAAAGCATGTTCACCTGGGCAGTAGGGAGAGTAATTCTTAATTGCTATTTCTCTTTCTTCCTTGAGCCTAATTAAAATGAAGATGAACAAATGTGGCTCATGGACGTTAGTTGGGGAGTGATGAGTTAGCACTGATATAGAAGCTGTGTTTCCTAAGAATTATGCTTGAGGTACCTATATTCTTAACGATTTTTTTCAGAAATCCTATAGCTTCTTCAAGTAGAGTGATTTAAAAGGAAAAATTCCCATGTGTCACTGGGAGAGATTAATTTTAATAATGTGACAAAGGTAAGCCGAGGAGTTGTTCATAGCTTGTTCCTACAAAAGATAATTTTGTCTCTTTCTTGAGAGATGGAGTTCTTGCTGGATCAGCAACGATGCACATGTTCATTCTAAATCTATGTCAGCCTTTCTCTCCACAAAGAATAACTTGTGATAAGTATATCCTGGGAGGGCTCACTCCTATATCAACCAAGGAAGTACTAAAAGCTGAAAGTAGGACTTGGATTGATATGTGGGCATATTTATTTAATATGAAATAGGATTCCTTGCATTTTAAATATTGTCAGTTTGTCTATTCTGTATAATTCATTATTCTCAACCAGGGACCATTTTGCCCCCTAAGGAACATTTGCTAATATTTAGAGACATTTTTGGTTGTCACAGCTGGTGGAGGCGTGCTAATGGCATCTAGTGCATAGTGACCTGGGATCTTGCTAAACATTTTATGATGCACAGGAAAGCCCCTACAACGAAGAATTATCTGGCCCAAATTGTCAACAGAGCTGAGGCCCTGGTAAAGTTAATTTTTGGATCTTTTAACAACTCAGTCTTTTTTTTTTTTTTTTTTTTTTTTTTG
>PVJS01039609.1:0-12479 GCA_004027185.1 Glis glis
CCAGCCTCAGCTCTCTCGCTCTCTCTCCCTCTCTCTCTCTCTCTCTCTCTCTCTCTCTTTCTCTCTCTCTCTCCTTAGTGAGGCCCTCCGCAACTTCGTGAGACCCGGTTTCAAAATAAAGTATAAAAAATAGGGCCGGGGGTATAGCGCGGAGGTAGAACGCCCCTGCGTTCAATCCCCGGTACCGCAAAAAAAAAAAATAAATAAAAATAAAAATAAAAAAAAATAAAAAAATAAAAAAAATGAGCAAAAGTAGCCAGGTGTGATGGGCACACTTGTAATTCCAGTACTTGGGAGGCTGAGACAGGAGGATCACAGGTTCACGACCAGCCTCAGCTACTTAAGTGAGGCCCTCCACAACTTAGTGAGACCCTGTTTCCAAATAAAGAATAAAAAATAGGGCTGGGGGTGTAGCTCGGAGGTAGAATGCCCCTGGGTTCAATCCCCAGTACCACAAAAAAAAAAAAAAAGAGAAAAAAGGTTTTGAGTAGACATTTCTCCAAAGAAGATATGCACAAGTCACCAGCAAGCACATAAAAAGATGTTCAACATCATTAATCATAAGGGAATTGCAGGTAAAAACCACAATGTAACACCACTTCACACCCACCAGATGACAATAATGAAAAAAGAAAGGAAAATAACAAGGGTTGGTGAGGGCGCGAATAGTGTGGCCTCTGTGAAAAATAGTTTGTTGATTACTCAAAAGTTAAACAGAGGCCGGGCGTGGTGGCGCACGCTTGTAATCCCAGTACTTTTGGGAGGCGGAGACCGGAGGATCTGGGTTCGCAGCCAGCCTCCGCTCACGCATGCTCGCGCGCACATGCTAGTGTTCTCTCTCTCTCTCTCTCTCTCTCTCTCTCTCTCCCTCCCTCCCTCCCTCTCTCTACTTAGTGAGGCCCTCTGCAACTTCGTGAGACCCGGTTTCAAAATAAAGTATAAAAAAATAGGGCCAGGGGTGTAGCGCAGAGGTAGAACGCCCCTGCGTTCAATCCCCGGTACCGCAAAAAAAAAAAAAGTTAAACAGAACCTGGGTGTGGTGGCACATGCCTGTAATCCAGTACTTGGGAGGCCGAAACAGGAGGATCACAGGTTCACAGCCAGCCTCAGCAACTTAGCGAGGCCCTCCACAACTTAGTGAGACCCTGTTTCAAATAAAAAATAAAATAGGACTGGGGATGTGGCTTAAAGGCAGAATGCTCCTGGGTTCAATCCCCAGTAACACACACACACACACACACACACACACACACACCAAAAAAAAAGTTAAATATAGGGCTGAGAGTATAGTTCAGTGGTAGCACACGTGGTTATATACCCAAAAGAACTGAAAACAGGTGTTCAGCCAAATATGTGCACAAATGTTCATGACAGCACTACTTACAACAGACATAGGTGGAAACAACCCAACCTTCCATCAACCGTTGAGTGCATAAACTACAGCCTATCCTTAAAATGAAATAATATTCAACCATAAAAATCACGAACAAGCCAGGTGTGGTGGCATACATCTGTAATCCCAGTACTTGGGAGAGTAGGTAGGAGGATCACAGGTTTAAGACCAGCCTTAGCAACTTAGTGAGACTCTCAGCAACCTAGTGAGACCCTGTATCAAAACAAAAATTAAGCCGGGCATGGTGGCGCACACCTGTAATCCCAGTACTTGGGAGGCGGAGCCCGGAGGATCTGGGTTCCTGGCCAGCCTCAGCTACTTAGTGAGGCCCTCTGCAACTTCCTGAGACCCAGTTTCAAAATAAAAGTATAAAAAATAGGGCCGGGGGTGTAGCTGGGAGATAGAACACCCCTGGGTTCCACCCCTGGTACCGCGAAAAAAAAAAATTAAAAAAAGGGCTAGGGGTATAGCTCTGAGGTAGAATACCTCTGAGTTCAATCCTCAATATTTACACACACACACACACACACACACACACACACACTCAATGAACACTGACATATGCTACAATGTGTATGAGCTTCAAAAACATCCTACTCAGTGAGAGAGGCCAGATTCAAATGGTTACATAGTAGATGATTCTATTTACATGAAAAACAAAACATCCAAAATAGTTTAAATCCACAGAGCTAGAAAACAGACTGGTGGTTGTTGGGACTGGATGAGGGGGGGAGTAGGGTGGCTGTTTAATAGATGGGGGTTACATTGGAATTATGGAAATGTTTGGGGACTTAATAAAGGTGGTGAGTCAGGCATAGTGGCGTATGCCTATAATCCCAGTACTTGGAAGGCTGAAACAGGAGGACCACAGGTTCACGGCCAGCCTCAGCAACTTAGCAAGACCCCATTTCCAAATAAAAAATAAAATAGGACTGGGAGTGTAGCTTGAAGGTAGAATGCCCCTGGGTTCAATCCCAGTACCAATAAATAAATAATCAAAATAAATAAATGTGATAATTGTACAACAGTATGCATGTACTAAATACCACTAAACTGCAAACTTAAAAATGGTTACTTTTATGTGATTTCAATTTTACCTCGGTTGAATAAAAAATAATTAAAAACTGGTTTCTCCACTTGTCTGGACAGATATCACAAAGTCCTCCTGTTCTTTTCTAATTTTTATTTTTTATTTATTTTTATTTATTTATTTGTGTGTGTGTGTGGTACTGGGGATTGAACCCAGGGGCATTCTACCTCCAAGCTACACCTCCAGTCTATTTTATTCTTTGTTTTGAAACAGGGTCTCACTAAGTTGCAGAGGGCCTCACAAGTTACTGAGGCTGGCCTTGAACCTGTGATCCTCCTGTCTCAGCCTCCCAAGTACTGGGATTACAGGCGTGTGCCACCATGCCTGGCTCAACCTTCTGTTCTTCAGCTCTGAGATGAAAGCCAGTGTGGCTACAATTCTAAATGTTTTCCTGTCCCCCTCCCTCCCCAGCACTGTGGAGGCACAGTGGAGGCACAGGGAGAGTTGCCCACCACCACGAGCTGGAAATCAAGGTCGGCAGAAATTAAGGAGACAGAAGTGGACCAATAAAGAGGGACACAGAGGTGGAGACGCCACAGCAAGAGGCTCCGAGATGCAAGGCGTGCTCTGGAGCCGCCACAGGTGGCTTCTTGGAGAAGGAGTCCGGCCCACCCACGGCCTCCTGTATGACATTTCCTCCTACGCTGTGTTGTCCCGACCCCGGACACGAGTGGCTACAGCATGTGGAATTTGTTCAGACCCCTGAGCCGGAAGAGCGTGAGCCAGACTCCCCTCCCCACTTGCACCCCTTGGAGGCCAGTGTGTCCACCTGCCACGGGTCAGAGTGCGCCCCGCACTTCCCTGAGCCCTGTGACTTCTCCCCTGGCTTCCTCAGGGTCAGTGCTGAGCACTGGGGATGACGGAGTGATCCACCCCATCTATCACTCACAGTCAACCAATAAGAGGATAAACGGGCACTAACTCCTAAGGCACTGAAAGCCATCATTAGTTCCCATCCGGAATTGCAAAAACCAACTTTGTCTCATCCACACCTGACTTTTAGGAGTTAGATTCCTCCCACAGCCGGGCGTGGTGGTACATGCCTGTAATTCCAGTCCTTGAGAGGCTGAGACAGGAGGATCGCAGGTTTGAGGACAGCCTCAGAAAGCAGTGAGATTCTCATCAACCGAGTGAGACCCTGTTTCAAAATAAAAATTAAAAATAGGGCTGGGGGTGTAGCTTGGAGGCAGAATGCCCCCAGGTGCAATCCCCGGTACCAAAAAAAAAAAAAAGAGTCTTCCCAGGTGCTCCATCATGGAACATCCTATCACTCCCAACAGCAAACCCCTTCAATCTTTTAGGCTAAAGTGACTGGAGATTGGCACATTACTAGGGGAACACAGAGAAGAGGGTCCCAGGGCTGGCAGGAGTGACTGAGCATCCCAGACCTCAGGCCATCTGCAGCCACACCTGGTACCCAATGGCCCCAGACAAATGTGGCTGCAGTCCGCCATGCCTGCTTTTAGCCAGATATCCCCAGTAAAAACAAACATGCTGGTGGCTACGGTGAGGCTCACCCAAGTGGCTTCCTCCAAGACACCTCCCTGGGAAAACATCATGGGGAGTCCGCTTCTCCCTCTGCAGCAGACCAGGCATCTCCCCACCTCCTCTGCAACTTCAGAAACTCAAAATTCCTTTTTTTTTCTTTTTGTGATACTGGGGATTGAACCGAGAGGCATTCTACTTTTGAGCTATGCCCCCAGCCCTTTTTATTTTTTGTTTTGTAACAGGGTCTCTCTAAGTTGCTAAGGCTGTCCTCAAACCTGCAATCCTCCTGTCTCAGCCTCCCACATACTGGGATTACAAGTGTGTACAACTGTGCCCAGCGAGAATTCCTCATCTTAAAATGATTAATTGTCATTCCTAAACACATCACAGGGGCAGGGGCAGTAATCCACATCTGGGGCTCCAGTCACCCAGATTTCGATGTTAGCGCCTAACCCATGGCCAAGCCCCTTCCCCTCCGGACACACACACTCCACTGGCCAACAACAGAGCCGGCCCACTGGGCACAGCCGCCAGCCCTGCTTCACGTCCCCAGATGCATCTCTGCTGCAGGGAGCTTGCGGCTGTGGACACTATGACAATCCACACGGTCCTGAGGGAGACGGACAGCAAGACGGCCCGGGGACAAGGACAAACATGCAGGACCAAAGGGCACTCCTGCCCCTTCTCAGTGGCCCCTCAATGTGGCTCCTGCCCTCCAAAAAGCTGAACCCTGGCCACCCCTGCAGGCGCCCCGCAACGGCCTCCTTGTCTCCCTGCCTCCTGCCTCTGCTGCTTGCCCCCACAGTTCTCTCGTCCTCTGAGAAAAGACCCAGCAGAGCCGGGCGTGGTGGCGCATGCTTGTCATCCCAGTACTTGGAAGGCTGAGACAGGAGGATCCAGGTTCGCAGCCATCCTCAGCAACTTAGTGAGGCCCTCCACAACTCAGCGAGACCCTGTTTCAAAATAAAGAATAAAAAATAGGATTGGGGGTATAGCTCAGTGGTAGAATGCCCCTGGGTTCAATCCCCAGTACCGCAAAACAAAAAAAAAGACCCAGCAAACTGAGACGGGCCTCTCCACCTGCAGGTCTGACTCAGCTACGAGAAACCCCTTACGAAGCGAGGTCTGTCGGGCTGACCCAGAGCTCCAGCCAGCCCCGAGCCCCTTGCAGAATACACGGACCAGGGTCACTGAGGAAAAATGAACTTCCACCACCAAAGTCACCCGCACACTTTGCAAGCTCTTTCCAGTCAGTCTGACTGGCCATGCTTCCCAAAACCTTCCAACCCAACAGATGAGCGCCCGGAAGAGGGCCAGAGGCTGCAGCTCAAGGGCGCTGGGGACTTCCACAGGATCATCCCCACTTCCCAGAGAGGAAGATCCTTCCCATCAAACTGGTTCCGAGGCAAGTGGCCAGGGCATCTAGCATTCAGCTTCAGGCAGGGGCGGGAGGAGTGGGGTGTGGACTTGTCCCCCAAATGGAAGACACAGACACAGGAGGGGCCACAGAGCTTGACCCAAGGAGCTCCGCACAAGAGTGAGACCCCTGAAAGGAGGGCACAGGTCCCAGCACCTGCATGGGGCCCCGCACCCCTACCAACCAGAGCAAACGAAGGAGAGACTTGGCATGGTAACTGGCCTCCAGCTGCCAGGTTCTGCCCCAAAGCCACCCTTTCTAAATAAAAGCCTGGGTTCCCGGGCGATGCAAGGCCAGCGAAGACCAGCTGGGCTGATGAAGTGCCCAGTCCAGGAGTACCAGCCAAGGTCAAGGTGGGGAGGAACCACAGGAGGCAAGGCAATTCAGGTAAGCACACACAGCCCAGGATGCGGGCAAACAACCCCAGGGATGGCACACCTCCCAACCTAGCCACGAGGGGCGCTGTGGTGCTTGGTGCCCCTGCGGAGACAGAGAACTAGCTGGGGTCCTAGGAAGGGGTCGCCCCAACCAAATCCCCGACTGAATGTTGTCAGGAGCCAAGACTCCACCAATACGAGTGCGGTGACTTAGAGACCCTCTCTCTAACTCTCCCCCAAACGGGCCTGGCTGGAGGAATGCCATCCGACCCCAGGTGTGACAAGAGAGACTCTTTACTTCAGCAATTACTCGGTTTATTTTTACAGCTACTGTGTATAGCAAGTTACATTAATGTTCTATTTCAAGGAATGATACAAAGTTTCCTTTTAAAAGAAAGATTGCCAACTTAAGGAGTCATGAGAATTAAAGGCGATGTGGGACCCTGGAGCAGGAAAAAGACATCCAGGAGGAGAAGCTGGCTAATCGGTCTCAACAGTCAACAGCGCGGGGCCCTGGCTTTGATGCTGGCACCCTGGTTATCACATCAGATGTTAACTTTAGGGGACATGGAGTAGAGGGGACAAGTGGGAGGAACTGTACCATTTGTCTGAAGTTCCCTCAAAATAAAAATTGTAGCTGAGGCTGGCCGCGAACCCGTGATCCTCCTATCTCAGCTTTCCAAGTACTTAGTGAAACCCTGTTTTGAAATACAGAATAAAAAAAATAGGGCTGGGGGTGTAGCTCAGAGGTAGAATGTTCCTGGGTTCAATTCCTGGTACCACCAAAAAAAATTAAAAAATAAATAAATAAATAATAAAAAATAAAAATTGTAAAAGAAACAGTTGGGGTGGCACATACCTTTAATCCCAGTAGTTGGGAGACTGAGACAGGAGAATCACAGGTTTGAGGCCAGCCTCAGCAACTTAGCAAGACTCTAAGCAACTTAGTAAGACCTTGTTTCCAAATTTTTAAAAAAAAAAAAATTTTTTTAAGGGCTGGGGTTATAGCTCAGAGGTAAAAATCCCCCTGGGTTCGATCCTCGGTACCACAAAAAACAAGTGTAAAGTATTCAAACTTTTAAAAAGTGAGTTGAAAGCCGGGCGCAGGGATGCATGCCTATAATTCCAGTATTTGAGAGGCTGAGACAGGAGGATTGAGGGTTTGAGGCCAGTCTCAGCAACTTAGCCAGACCCTCATCAACTTATCCAGAACCCTGTTTCAAAGTACAAATAAAATAGCGCTGGGGGTGTAGCTCAGAGGCAGAATACCGTGGGTTCAATTCCTGGTACCAAGAAAAAAAAAAGTGAGTTAAAGTGTGAGCTATAGAGTAAATAGTAGTACAGACGGCCTGCAGGGTCACCTAGGAATACGTGCAGGTTGAGAAACACAAGGGCCTGGCCCCACGCAGTCGTTTTACCGATAAGAAGAGGGATGCCAAGGGAGGCCCAGGGTCTTCTGGCAGCTGTGGGAAAGCAAAAAAGCCCTGGTGCCATCCACCAGGCCCTCACCCCAACCTCTCTCTACCAGAGCCACCCGGGGATCGAGACCCAACAGGAGGCTTTGCTTAGCAATGAGAAAACACGCCTCATGGCTGAGCCACTTACAGTACCCAGGGCCACCAGAATAAGTGGAAAGGAATCTGTGCTGACCAGTATTGACCTGTATTGAGTCAAATCAGTCCTAAGATAAGTAATAAGGAGATGAGTCCTCCCAAAAGTCTGCTTTCAAGTGTCACATCTCCTCTGCCTCTGTCTGGACTCTCAGTACCTCTCCCCTCCCTGTCCTTTATTCCTGGGTTTTCCCCTGACCAAAAAGTCCAGCTCAGAATTAGCCTTCCCTTCTCACAGGGTCGCCCTGGACACAGGACAGGTCACCAGTCGGGGCACTAAATCTGGGCAGTGGCTGGGAGCTGACAGGTGCCCAGGGGTTCTGCAGGCCTGGGTGGGGATGGGGGAGAATAGAGGGACCCACCACTTCCAAGGCCATTCAGGGCCAGCTGCTCGGCACCTCTGGATCTGAGGAGCCCTACAGGCTCTTGCCCACTGCGGCCTGGCCCCTCGGAGACAGACGCCAGCTGGCAGGTGTTTGGAGGAGTCCTGTTTTGGGCAGAGCCCAGGCACCAGACCTGGTCTCCCCTGCCCTGCGGGCTGTCCACAGCCTTGGGCATCCCAAGAAGGCAGTCCAGGAGGCTCGAGAGATTTCAGTGGGCCACAGAGCCCAGTATCCTCTGGATAGGCATCCCTGTTACAGGCATGTAGGTGGGACCGAGGCTGACAGACGGAACCAGGCCCCGTCATATCCTGGCCACCCAGCTCCCCCATGTGAATGCGCCAGACTGGACCAGAGGCCACGGCTCACTTTTAAGGGCCACTGAGCAATCCTAAAGACCCACAGTAAGAGCAAGCAGGAGGATCTCCCCTCCAGGAGGAGGATCAGGACCACCCACCACCACCCCATAGGCCCTCCCTCCAGCCTGCTCCTGGCCATTTAAGACTGGCCCCCAGAGGGCAGACAGCCCTGGCCAGCCTGGGGCCAGCCCTCCTGAGGCCCAAGCACACCCCACAGGCAAAGTCGCTTGCGAGAGAACCTGTTGGTGCAGTTTAGGCAGGAGGATCGCCTCTTCCGCCTCCTCCTTTACTTCTGGGTGGGAAGGGACCCGGGCTCTTGAAAACCAG
This sequence comes from Glis glis, assembly GCA_004027185.1. Lineage (NCBI taxonomy): Eukaryota > Metazoa > Chordata > Mammalia > Rodentia > Gliridae > Glis > Glis glis. Next base: position 8,442 of record PVJS01039609.1, read on the forward strand.
GCACAGGGCCAGGTCATGGCCACGGGCAAGGGCCACGGGAGCGGTTTCACTATCTCCAGGCTTACCCCCCATCTTCCTTAGAGAGCACAAGGTCCTGTCAAGACTGGGGTGCCCCTGCCTGGAGCGGAGAGGAGGGAAATGGGGAACCGGGGAGGCCGAGGAGGAGGCGGCCAAGCCACAGCCGCCACCCGGGCGCACACACACACACACACACACACACACACACACACGGCCGCCGCTCTGTCACCGCACTCCCGCGGGGCCGCAGGCCGGCCGAGACCCGGAGCCGCGCGGGGACGGGAGGGACCGGGGCCGGCAGCCCGGCCGGGGCGCAGGGCGGGGACCGCGGCCGCAGCGCGGGAGCTCACTCGCTCTCCGGGGACGCGCCGGCGGCCCGCGCGCGGGGGGAAAGTTGCTGCAACTTCGCGGGGCGCGGGCCGGGCCTGGCCTCCCTGCCTCCGTCCCCCGCCCCGAGGCCCGGCCTCCGCGGCCGCCGGGCCCGGCTGTCAAGCGCCGCCGGCCCGCGCCAACTTCCCGAGCCCGCGCCCGCGCCCGCGGCCCGGCCTGCTTTGTGCGCGGCGGCCCGGCACAAAAGGGCGCCCGCGCGGCCTCCCTGCCTCCCGGCCTCCCGCCCGGCCGCGGCGCCTCACCTGCCGTGGAACCAGTCCTTGCAGGCGTCGCACTCGATCATGAAGCGGGTAACGTCGTAGGGCAGCCGGCACACGCAGTACACCGGCACCGTCGCCATGTTGCCGCCGCGCCGCCGCCGCCGCCGCCGCGCTGCCCGATCGCGGGCCTGGCCGGGCGGGCGGGCGGGCGGCTCGGGCGGGCCGCGGGGCCGGGGCGGCGGGCCGGGCCCCCGCAGGAGCGCGGCCGCGGCGCACACAATGCCGCGCGGCGGAGCCCGAGCCCCGCGGCCCGGCGAGCGCGAGTGTGCGCGGCGGCCGCGCGGGACACAAAAGGGAAGGGACGCGCGGGGGCGGCAGCCGCGGCCCCGCCGCAGGGACCCCGGCCGCCGCGGCCTCTACGTCAGCGCCCCGGGTGGCGCCGCCTCCGCCGCCGCCGCCGCCGCCGCCGCCGCCGGGAGGGCCGCGAACCCGCGGCAGGGGCGCAGGAGCAGAGCCGCGGGCCGCCTCCCCCGCCGCAGGCCCCGCCGCAACTCCGCGGCCCAACTTTCTGCCGACCCCGGAGCGGGGCGCACCGGGGGCGATCCCTCCTCCTCCCGGCCGGGGCGCCCCGCTCCCATCCCGAGCTCCGAGCGCGGCTGGGCTGGGGTCCAGCTCCCCCGGCGCCCTCCCGAGACCCCAGCACTTCCCTGGCGGACAGAAGTCGGGGGACCCGGCAGCATGTGGGGCAGGGGCAGCCCTGGAAAGCCACAGCTTACCTGGCGTTCGTGCTGCCCAGACACCTCGGTTAGACACCCCCACCCCCCAGGCCCCAAGACCCAAGGGGAGGGAGGACAACCCAGTCACCCACAGGGAGCCAGGAGCGCAGGAGTGGGGAGGCCCAGGGGCCACGGGGTCGCCTCCCCTGCAGCCCCGGCCCTGACCTGGCCCCTGACCTCACCTGCTGTGCTCTGGGCCTTGGGTGTGTGTGGGAGGGAGAAGGTGTCCTCTGCTGCGGGATGGAGGCCCTGCCCTGCCCTGTCCCTTGCGCCACATCATTTGGGCACCACTGCCAGGCAGGGGCCACATTCCTAATAAGAAACTTGTCTGCCAGACCAACCTCCCTCACTCTCTGGCCGTCCCTTTCCTCCAGTGGCAAAATCTACAGGATACTGGGAGACACTGGTGGCTGCAGATTAATTCCCGATCTCCCCACGACCCTAGGCCCCTAGCACACCTCACACCTCTGAGCTGTCCAGGAGAACACAAGGCCTCCCACCTGGTCTCCTTCCTCCTGGGTGGACTTTTACATACTAAGGCTCTGGGAAAGGATTAACTAGGAAGCCATTGTGCAGCATCAGTACCTTAGTGTGACTTCACACCTACAAAGGGTGACATCTAAAAGGAGGCCCAGAGTGAGCCCTGATGGGGACACTGCCCAGTTCTCTAACGGATGCACTCCCTTTCCTGTGACAGCAAGACTAGAAGGTGTAGTCAAAGGTGCAGTGGCCAAACCCCAGAGCTGTCTGGTCACCAACGCTAGAAACTTCTGGAGGCCCCTGTGCACAAGGAGCAGCAATCGCCCATTTCCTTATTTACAAATAATGATAGTAGTTATCCAACATTTACCGAATGCTTCTCAGGTACAACGCACTGGGCATATCTTCACGAGTTACACCGCCTTGTAGCCTGAGCCACCGCATTCTAAGGAGGCAGCATTGGTGCCATTTTACAGAAGCGAAAAATGAAGCTCATAGCAGTTTTTATTTTATTTTGGTACTGGGCATTGAACCCAGGGGCACTGTACCTCTGAGCAACACCCTGGCCCTTTCTATTTTTTATTTGGAAACAGGGTCTCACTGCATGGCTAAGGCTGGCCTGGAACCTGTGATCCTCCTGTCTCAGCCTCCCAAGTACTGGGCTTATAGGCCTGTGCCACTGCACCCAGTTTAAAGCAATTAAATGTCTAACCAGAAGAGGAGTCACCTGGTGAGAGGGTAAAGGCCGTGGGCCACTGAAGAGCCCTTGTCCCCACCCCAGCCTTGAGCCTGAGCATGCCTGCTTTCCAAGACCCCCGGGGAAAGCCCCCTCTCTCTGCCAGTTGTTCAGGTGTCGAGCACTGGGATGCCTCTCCATCCTCCCTACCCTCTCTGCAGCAGCCGTGCCACCTGCAGCACCACACAGGCCTTCTCCTGGGCTCTCCCAATAACTTCCCTGTTTCTTGTTCTCCATCCTGCTACACACCCTCCTTTCCTCCTCTCTTCCCTGCCCTCCTCCTCTCTCACTCTCTCCTAATAAATACTTATTTACTCTTGCACACCTACTGTAAGCAGGCCAGTGTGGTGAACATTGAAGGCTCAGCAGAGTCTCTATAGATACATGCATAAATTCATAAATGCAGATGCATGAATAGAGGAGATGGAGAAAAAGCTCACACTGCTGTGGTGCCATCACCATCAATGGGCACCAGACCCTTTTTTATCTTCCCAAGCAGAAACTTTGCCCCCGTTAAACAGTAACTCCCCACTGCCCACGCCTGCGCCCACCATTCTACTTTCTAGCTCTCTTTATGAATTCAACTGCTCTCGGGTCTTCCTATAAGGGGACTCATGCAGTATTTGGCTTGTGTGTATGTGACTAGCTTATTTCACTGAGCCAAATGTCTTCAAGGTTCACCCTCGTTGTAGATGTATGGGAATTTTCTTTTGTATTATGACTGAATTACATTCTGTTGTCTGTGCGTGCATATATATTTTTGTTTCTCCATTCATCTGTTGGTGGACACGTGAGTTGCTTCCATCCTTCGGCTATTATGAATAACACTGCTGGTATGCAAATACCTGCTTGCCTCTTTTGGATATATTTCTAGAAGTGGAATAGCCGGATCCTATGGTGATTCTATTTTCATATTTATGAGGAACCACCAAGTCATTCTCCAAGAGGTTGTGTCAGTCTGCATTTCCACCAGAAGTGCGTTAGCCTTCCAGTTGCTCCATGTCCTGGCCAACACTTGCTTTGTTTTTCTCTCAGTTTTGTTGTTTGTTTTTGTTTTGTGGTACTGGGGATTGAATGCAGGGAGTTTCTACCTCTGAGCTACACTCCTAGCCCGTTCTTTATTTTTTATTTGGAAACAGGGCCTTGCTAGTTTGCTGAGAGTCTCCCTAAGTTGCTGAGACTGTCCTCGAATCTGTGATCCTCTTGTCTCAGCCTCCTAAGGACTGGGATTACAGGCATGAGCCCACTTGTTTTTATTTATTTTTTGCTGTATTGTAATAGCTGTCCCAGTGTGTATGAGGTAGCTCACTGAGATTTTTTTTTTTTTTTTGCAGTACTGGGGATTGAACCCAGGGGCATTCTACCTCCTCCAAACTACACCCCCAGCCCTATTTTTTATTCTTTATTTTGAAACAGGGTCTCACTAAATTGCAGAGGG
>PVJS01039610.1:0-18816 GCA_004027185.1 Glis glis
GGAGGAGGAGGGGAAGGAGGAGGAGGAGGAGGAGGAGGACGCCTTTCGTGGCCCAGGATGGGGAACATCAACTCACAGACTCACATGGGCTCCAGGTTTGGGGTGACTCTTCCTAGCTGGGGCCAACTCAAATCTTCACACTTGGGAGAGGAAGAGCACCTCCATCCTGCCTTGCGGGAAAGCTCGGCGGAGGGAGCACGCGGCTCCGCCCCCAGCACTGCCCTCCTGTTGGCACTGGGGGAGGGGCCTTGAGACAATTAGAATTTCCCATCCTTAGGATAGTGTGAACACAGCGCAGGACAGTGCAGGCTGCTCTCATCTCTGAGGGTGTTCACACTGATGGTGGGAATACTGAGCAAGGCCTGTGGTCTTGGCAGGTTCTTTCCTAGGAACTTCAGCATTCGGAAGTTCTCTGGGGGCCTTTAATTCTTTGTGTGTGTGTGCGTGTGTGTGCGTGCGTGTGTGTGTGTGTGTTTGTGTGTTACTGGGGATTGAACCCAGGGGCATTCTACCTCCAAGTTATAGGGTTACCCCCAACCCTTTTTATTTTTTATTTTGAAATAGGGTCTCGCTAGGTTGCTGGGGCTGGCCTTAAACCCGTGATCCTCCTGTCTCAGCCTCCCAAGTACTGGGATTACAGGTGTGCATGCGCCACCACGCCCGGCTTCTAATTCAGGGAAAATCAAAGAGATCAAGAAACTGCAGTGTGTAGACGCAGAGTGTGAGGGGAGCCAGAAAGCCCCATGATTCCATGCAAACAAAACCAGAGACAATAAGGACTGACAAAGAGCACAAGATGCGGCGGGGGTCAGGGCCGCCCCCAGATCCCCGAGATCACGCTGAGTTCTCCAGTGGCCTTGTTGGCAAAGCGGCGCTTTCTGCTTGTACCGCCATACCCCTCTATTAGATTAAATGGATTTATCTTGGTGGAAATTGGCATTTTAGTTAGTGAGATGCATGGAGCAACTTGGTTACCACTTCTCAGTAGGATTTCTGTAGCGATTCTCAAGGTGGAAGGGACTTTGGCAAATAGTTGATCTGAAGCCTGTGTTTCACAAATGATTGAGTCTGTGCCCAGAGAAGGCAAGTGGCTCTCCCAGGGCCACACAGGAAGGAACCAGGGGAACCAGGACCTCTGCTCTTGCTGCATGATGATGGCTCTGTGTCCGTCTGGTTGTGGCAGTCTCTTGTTGACAAGACCCCTACACAGGAAAGAAGTGTTAATGGCGAGGTGTGCCAGGAGGGGGTGTGGCTGGGGACGGGCGGGGTATGCAGTTGGACTGGAAGAGGCCAAGAGGGAGGATCTGCATTGACCAACCTCTGGGTGGAGTGGGAGCAGGTGCTGTGCCCCGTCACTGGTGAGCCGGCTCTGAGGCTGGGGAGAGGAGGAGAGGTGGTCAAGCTGCAGGACCTTCCAGAAGGTTTATCAATATTATACAAGAGCATCACAATGGCTCTTCTGGGGAGGGACCTCCCTGGGCCTGGGTCTGGACCCAGGTATTTCGCCTTATTCCGTCATCACAGAGACTCCACGGAGTAGATGTTGCTATGAGTTTACAAATGAGGAAACTGAGGCTCAGGGAGACAGGGTGGCCTGCCCAAGGCATGGCTGGTGTCTGTCAGGATCAGAAAGGAAGAACTTGAGTTGGCCCAACCCAAGTGCCCCCTGCTAAGCCCCAGCCTCATCCGGGTAGCCCATGAATAGGGCAGCCTGTGGGAGCCGCTCTGAGCTGGCCAGTGCTGCTGGCTTCGGGTTTCTGAGCATTGCCCTTAGGGTGGAGAAGGAGGCCCAGGACCCAGCATGCCCGAGGCTCCTTGGATCCTGGACTCCTTTCTGGCACTGGCCAGGGAGCCCCAGCAGAGCTCAGACGGCTTGTTTCCCAGCGGAACTCCTTCCTCACAACCATTGTCTCCTTTAATTCACTGACAGGAGCTATGGGCTCTGAGAAGTTAAAGAGCTCTAGGTCGGTCGCCCAGCGGGGAGGGCTGCAGATGGGACTCGAATCAGGGAAGCGCCGGAGCTGGAAAAGGCTGCCTCCCCCCCTTTGCCTCCTGCCTCTCGCCTGAGCTGTGAGACTGAGCGGCCGCTGTCAGGGCAGCCTGGGTTGAATATTGCGGACCTAGTTATGGAGGCCGGGGCACTCTTGGAACTGAGGCGGGGGGCAGAGAGTTGGATAGCCCAAGGTGCCTACCAGAGGGCAGGGCTGCTGCAGTCCATGCAGAGGCGCGAGGGGGACGAGGGGTCAGAGCAATGACTGACTGGCTTTGCCAGGAGGGGTCTTCCCGTTCCCCCTTGGAGCGGCCACCTTTGAGGAGCCAGGACTCCGTGGGCATCCCTTCAGCTGCCTCTGTTGACCCCTTCCCTCCCACCTTCCTGTCCTTTTGAACCTTTTAGGAGTCAGCCATCTTTTCTGTCGGCAGGGAGACAGTAAATATTTCAGACTTGCAGATATTTCAGGCTTGCGGTTTGTATGGTCTCATTCACAACTGCTCAATTCTGCTGTCATAGCTGAAAAGCAGCCACAGACAATACGGGAATGAATGGGCATGACTGTGTCTCAATAAAACTTTATTTACAAAACAGGCAGAGGGCCAGATGTGGCCCCTAGGCTGTACTTTGCTGGCCCCTGTGCTGGGGAAAGAACACTGGGCTCTTGAAGGTCAGGAGACCTTGGTCATTGTCCTGCACTGCCACTCACTCACCATGTGTCACCCCTGACATGCTGCTTCACCCTCTGGGCCTCAGTTTCCTGTTCTCCTCCAGAGTCCGTAGGACTAGATCTCTAAGGGATAGTCAGAAGAGGATTTGGGGTGACATCCTGGGGACCCTGAGTTAGCAGAAGGTCAGGAACAGGGAAGGAAGGGGATCATTAACTGAGGGTCAGCCTTGATTCTAGAATCATGCCGACCACAGGAGTGGACTGAACCAAAAGTGTCTGGAATAGCAGTCAGCTGTGCTGTGGACCACTGAGGACCCCGAGGATGGGTGGGTGGGGAGAATGTCTTCACATAAACCCAGAGCCTTTGTGGGCAGAATGGTAGCGTCTGCAGCTAGGGGGAAATCAGAAGCAGCTAGAGAAATAGATGTTGACATGCTTCCTCATGAATTCTAACTCTGGGAATTAATTAGTTTTATGGAGGAGACAATGAGATCAAACGCAGATTGGCTGAGGCACAAGGATTCAATAGAGGGGAAAGTAGAGGTGTTTGGGGGTGTGGTGTAGCGTTTTGTGTGTGCATGTGTGGTGCATGCGTGTGTGTACGTGTGTATGTTCACGCAGAACAGGGGTGGGAGGGTGTGTACAAACATCTTCATTGACTGGAAATAGAGGTAGGCTGCACAGTAATGGAGTCTGAGGTGCTGGTAACTCAGGCCACTTGGTAGCCCGAGGAGTAATCAATATTCCTTGGGAAGGCCAGAATCAGGAAGGAGGGATACAATTTAATTATTTATCCAGTAATTATTTATTGAGCAACTACTACGTACCAGGCCTCTAGGCACTGGGGACATAGGATTGAAAAAGGTGGTCTTTGTCTTTATGGAGCATGTGGAGATAATTTTATAACAGGCCATGGGAGAGTTGAAGATGGAAAGGGAATTGAAATTTAGCCCAGATACTGTAGATGGAATTATAAAACCAGGAAGTCTGGCTTCCCGTTAATTACTTCTCAGAGCGGGGCTATATCTGCTCAGGTGTGTAAGAGCAACAGGTGGTCAAATAGCACATCTTTTCTATTTGAGTTTGAAAAGCTGGAAAGCAAACCCCCAGCTACTGAGAACCTTTGGGGCATGAGTCTAACTTGATAGCCGAGTTTCCCAGTTGGCTATGGATCTAAGCACCAAAATTATTATTATTTTTTAAACTTTAACTATTTAAACATTTGCGTGGCAGAGAAATTACCATTCTCTGCTTAGAGAGAAGGGTTTCTAAATTTTATTCCATGTGACTCTGCCTTCTGAGACAAAAGGAGATCAAATGGAATTCAGATCCCTCAAGGTCAGAATTGGGAAACACACACACACACACACACACACACACACACACACACACACAGGAGCTTGCCTGCTTGATGACAGCATTTCCTTAGGGGCTGCGTCGTATCTTTGCCCTTGCTCACAGTGGCCTCTGATTCTTGTACGTTTTGAGATTTGAATAGTCTTTGTGTTTCCTTCCTTGCCAATAGCATGTCTCTGTGTGGCAATTCCTTTATTAGTTTTTATTTTGTTTGTTTATATTGAGTAAGAGGTATATGTTCATGCAGAAAGCTCTTGAAAACTAAGGGCTGGAAGAAGAAACTTACGACCTACAATTCTACCACCCAGAGACCCTTAATGGGAATATTTTGATCATATCCTCTCTCTATCTCTCTTGGCATCTCTCCTATATCAAAATGGGGGTCACAGTGTAATACTGCATGATCTGTTCTTTTTTCCACTTATTATGAACATCTGTTAAAAATGATTTTTACACTATCACTGTATGCGCGTGCATATGTTTTTGTAAAAAGTCTTTTACAGAAGTGTTGAAATGTATACTAAAAGCATGGAGAATGGAGTAACGACACCCATGTGCTTCCTCCCCAGCTTCAGTAATCACCAATATTATGCCCTTCTAGCTGCATCCTATCCTTTTCCCTATTGTTTTCTTTTTTTTTTTCTGTAGTATTTTAAAACGAAAATCCCAGATATATCACTTCATTTGCAAATTCTTCAGAAGACACTTCTGTCACAGTGGTCCTCAGCCGGGCAGCCCTCTCCCCAGGGGATACTTGGTTTGGGTCGTCACAGTTGGGGGTGGTGGTGCTGGATTGCTGCTGGCACCTGGCAGGTAGAGGCTGGGCATGCTCCTATACATCTTTTAATTTATAGAATGGTCTTTCACAACAAGTTATCTGGCTCCAAATGTCAATAATGCCCTGGTTAAGAAACCCTTGGTCTAAGCCAGGAGTGGTGGCACTTGCTTGTAATCTCAGTATTCAGGAGGCTGAGACAGGCGGATCAGAAGTTTAAGGCCAGCCTCAGCAAATTAGTAAGACCTTGTTTCAAAATATAAAGGGGTGGGGGTATAGTTCAGAGGTAGAATGCCCCTGGGTTCAATCCTCAATACAAAAAAATAAAAAATAAAAATAAAAAGGAAAAGAAACCTTTGGTCTAATAGACCAGGGCTTCAAAAACTGCAAACATAATCCTATTATCACAGCCAAGCAAACTGACAACAATTCTTTAACATCAACAGATTTTCTTTAACATCTAAATTTATTTATTTAGTTTTGAATGTCTATAATCTTCTCTTGTTAGTTTTTTCTTTTTAATTGACACATAATAATTGTACATAGTTATGGTATACAGTGTGATAATTTAATACATGTATACAGTGTATAAAGATCAAATCAGGGTAATTAGCATTTCCATCTTATTATTTCTTAGTGTTTGGAGCCCTCAAACTCTTTTCTAGTTCTTCATAAAATGCATAAAAGTTATTGTAAACTGTAGTCAGCCTACTATGTTGTGGAAACTTAGAACTTATTCCTCCTATCTAACTGTATTTTGTTACCTGTAATTTTTAAAAAAAAATTTTGTTAGTACATAATTTTTTTTATTGGTGCATTGTAATCATGCATCTTGATGGGTTTCAGGGTGGTAGAAGTATACATATACACATCGGTCAATTAGTCCTCCCCCAGTTCCCACCCCCATTCCCTCCCCCTTCCCTCCTTCTCATGCTCAGCATAGTAGTTGACTTTGATAAGTTTGTGTATGTACATCCTGTGCATTAGGGTGTTTCCCTCTTCCCCCCTTCCATCTCCCTCCGCTAGGTCACCTTTTTTACTCATCTAAGGTTTTCTCTGTCTTTGTCTGGAGTCCCTCCATTGTCCTATTCTCCCTAGTTTCTGCATATTAGGGAGAGCATCTGACTTTTCACTTTTTGTGACTGACAAATCTCACTAAGCATAATGTTCTCTAATTACATCCATTTCCCTGCAAATGACGTAATGTTCTTCTTTATGGCTGCGTAAAATTCCATTGTGTACATATTCCATAGTTTTGTGATCCATTCATCTGTTGATGGACATCTTGGCTGGTTCCATAGTTTGGCAATTGTGAATTGTGCAGCTATAACATAGATACACATGCATTAGTCTGGTAGTTTGGTTTCCGTTCTTTTGGGTCGATACCTAGAAATGGTATTTCTGGGCCAAATGGTAGGTTTATTCCCAGTCTTCTGAGGATCCTCCACACTGTTTTCCAAAGTGGTTGCACTAATTTGCAATCCCATCAACAGTGTATTAGAGTTCCTACTTCTCCGCATCCTCGTCAGCATTTATTGTTGTTTGTGTTTTTAATGATTACCATTCTAATTGGGGTTAGGTGAAATCTCAGGGTAGTTTTGATTTACATCTTTCTGATTGCTAATGATGTTGAACATTTTTCATACATTTATTGGCCATTTCTATTTCTTCTTTTGTGAAGTGTTTATTTAGTTCACTTGCCCGTTTTTTGATTGGGTTATTTGGTTTTTTTTAGCGGTGAGTTTCTTGAGTTCTCTGTATATTGTAGATATTAGTAGAGGACTAATATCAGAGGAGTAGCTGGCAAAAATCTCCCATTCTGTTGGCTCTCTGTTGAGGTTCTTGATAGTTTTCTTTTCTGGGCAGAAGCTCTTCAGTTTAATGCAATCCCACGTATTGATCCTCTTTTTAACTTCTTGTGCCTTTGGGGTCTTGTTGAGGAAGTTTTTGCTTGTGCTATGTGTTGAAGAGTTGGACCTATGCCTTCTTCAAGTAGCTGCAAGGTCTCTGGTCTAATTTCCAGGTCTTTGATCCATCTTGAATTGACTCTTGTGCAGGGTGAAAAAGTGGGGTTTATTTCCATTCTTCTGCATGTGGTTAACCAGTTTTGCCAACACCATTTGTTGAAGAGGCTATCTTTTTTCCAGTGTATGTTTTGGCTTCTTTGTAAAAAATCAATTGGCGCCGGGCGTGGTGGCGCACGCTTGTAATCCCAGTACTTTGGGAGGCAGAGACCGGAGGATCTGGGTTCGCGGCCAGCCTCAGCTCTCTCTCTCTCTCTCTCTCTCTCTCTCTTTCTCTCTTTCCCTGTCTCTCTCTCTCTCTCTCTCTCTCTCTCTCTCTCTCTACTTAGTGAGGCCCTCCGCAACTTTGTGAGACCCGGTTTCAAAATAAAGTATAAAAAAAAAATAGGGCCGGGGGCATAGCGCAGAGGTAGAATGCCCCTGCTTTCAATCCCCGGTACCGCAAAAAAAAAAAAAAATCAATTGGCTATTAGTGGGTGGACTTGTTTCTGAGTCTTCTATTGTGCTTCATTGGTCTATGTATCTGCTTTTGTGCCAATACCATGCTGTTTTTTATTACTATGGCTCTGTAGTATAGTTTGAAGTCAGATATTGTGATGCCTCCTGCATGGTTCTTGTTGCTGAGAACTACTTTGTCTATTCTGGGATTTTTGTTTTTCCAAATGAATTGAAGGACTGATTTTTCTGTCTGTGAAGAATGACCTTGGTAATTTAATGGGTATTGCATTGAATCTGTAGATCACTTTTGGAAGAATGACCATTTTGATGATATTTATTCTGCCTGCCCAAGAGCATGGGAGGTGTTTCCATCTTCTATGATCTTCTTCAATTTCTTTTTTCAATGTTTTATAATTTTCCTTGTAGAGGTCTTTTACATTCTTGGTTAGGTTTATTCCTAAGTATTTTATTGTTTTGGGGGATATCTTGAGTGGAAATGTTTTCTGGATTTCTTTTTCAGTGGATTTGTGGTTGGCAAATAGAAAAGCTTCTGATTTTTTAAGATTGATTTTGTATCCAGACACTTTGCTGAATTTGTTGATCAGTTCTATAAGCCTTTTTGTTGAATTTGTTGGGTCTTCTAAGTATAATATCATGTCATCTGCAAATAGAGATAGTTTCAGTTCCTCTTTTCCTATTTGTACTCCTTTTATTTCCTTCTCTTGCCTTATTGCTTTGGCTAGAGTCTCTAGTACTATATTGAAAAGGAGCAGTGACAGTGAACATCCTTGTCATGTTCCTGTTTTTAAGGGGAACTCTTGTAGTTTTCCCCATTCAACATGATATTGGCTGTGGGCCTATTGAATATTGCCTTTATGATGTTGAGGTATTTTCCTTCTATTCCGATTCTCTGCAGTGTTTTTATCATGGATGGGTGTTGGATTTTGTCAAATGCTTTTTCAGCATCTATTGAAATGATCATGTGATTTTTGTCTTTAGTTCTGTTTATGTGATAGATTACATGGATTGTTTTTCGTATGTTGAACCAGCCTTGCATCCCTGTGATGAACCCGACTTGGTCACTGTGTATGATTTTCTTGATGTGGTTTTGAATGCACATTGCTAGTATTTTGTTTTGAAGTTTTGCATCTAAGTTCATCAATGATATAGGTCTGTAGTTTTCATTTCTTGAGTTGTCTTTATTTGGTTTTGGTATTAATGTGATGTTGGCTTCATAGAATCTATTTTGGAGAGTCCCGTTTCTTTCTATTTCATGGAATAGATTGAGGAGTATTGGGATTATTTCTTCAATAAAGGTTTTATAAAATTCACCTGGGAAACCATCTGGACCTACGCTTTTCTTTGATGGTAGGCTCTTTATTGCTACTTCAATCTCTTTGCTATTGGTTGATTTAAATTTTCTATATCTTCTTGATTCAACTTAGAAAGGTCGTACATGTCTAGAAATTTGTCAATTTCTTCTAGGTATTCCATTTTGTTGGAGTATAGTTTTTCAAAGTAGTTTCTGATAATCCTCTGGATTTCCATGCTTTCGGTGGTAATATCCCCCTTTTCATCTTATTTTAGTAATTTGGGTGTAAGGTGTGTTTCTTGCAGGCAGCATATAGATGGATTGAGATTTTTAATTCATTTTGCCACCTTGTGTCTTTTTTTTTTTGCAGAACTGGGGATTGAACCCAGGGGCATTCTACCTCCGAGCTACACCCCCAGCCCTATTTTTTATCCTTTATCTCACTAAGTTGCGGAGGGCCTCACTAAATAACTGAGGCTGGCTGTGAACCTGCAATCTTCCTGTCTCAGTCTCTCAAGTACTGGGATTACAAGCATGCACCACCACTCCCAGCTTACATTGTGTCTTTTGATTGAGGAGTTAAGGCCATTTATATTCAGCGTGATTATTGAGAGATGAGTTTTAATTCCGAACATTTTGAGTTTTAATTTCTGTTTGAAGTAGTGTTTGTTCTTCTTTGCCTAGTTGTTCATTTCATGGAAATCATTGTTTCTCCGGTTGTGGTGTTTCTTCATTATTTCTTCTTTGTAATTAATCTCTTTGAGTATTTCCTCTAGTGCTGGTTTGGAAGACATAAAGTATTTCAGCTTCTCTTTGTTGTGGAAGGTTTTTATTTACCCATCAAATTTGACAGATATCTTTGCTGGGTAGATAAATCTTGACTAGAAGTTGTTTTCTTTCAGAGTTTGGAATATGTTGCTCCAGGTCTTCCTGGCTTTCATGACTTGGTTTGGAAAGTCTTAAGTGATTCTTATTGGTTTGCCTCTGAAGGTTACTTGGTCTTTTACTCTCATTGACTTTAAGATTCAATCCTTGGCCTCTACATTAGTCAATTTGATTATTATGTGACATGGTGAACGTCTTTTCTGATCTTGTCTATTAGGGGTTTTATATGCTTCCTGTACCTGTGTGTTGACCTCTTTTTCTATTTTTGGAAAATTTTCTAATATTCTCTGAAAAGATTATTGATTCCTTTGGTTTCAGCTTCTATTCCCTCCTCTATGCCTATTATTCTTAGGTTTGCTCTTTTAAGATGGGCCGAGATCTCTTCAATGTCCAATTCATGGTGTTGAACTGTTTTTTCTAAATTATATACTATGCGTTCATTTTTGGAGAGGTCATCTTCTAAGAGTGAGATTCTGTTTTCCATGTGGTCTAGTCCATTGTTGATAGTTTGTATTGATGCCTTCATTTCAATTATTGTATCCTTCACTTCTTTTTGATTCCTGTTCAGGGTATCTGATTCTATGTTTATTTGATCCTTTATTTCTCTGAATTATTTTCAGAAATCCTGTATCATTTCTATATTAAAGTTCTGAATTGTCCTTCTGGCAATCTTTGCACTTCTGTGTTGGCAGGTTGTGTTGTTCTGGAGTTGTGGGCACTCATTGTTTCTTTGTTATTCTTTCTTCTCATGATTTCAGGTTTCTTAAGTTTATGTCTTTGTTGCTTTTGGTAGCTCTCTGTCACTCTGTAGGTTTCCTATGTCTAATCTCTCTCCCTTTGTAGTATCTTATTCTGGAGGTAGATATTTGCTACTAGGTGAGTAGCCTTTACTGAATGGTTATTCTCACTTACTCAGTATAATGTCTGTTTGCAGACCCAATTCTTGGTCTCCTTCAGTGATTGGGACCCTTGCCTGGTGCCTCTCACTGCCTGTGCAGGCGCCAAGTGCCACTAGTGCCCCTCTCACTGCAAGCACGGGTCTCCGCGTTCTCCACTAGGGCTGTCCCTATGTTTCTCTCTGTCTACACATATGGTGGGTTTTGCCAGCATGGGATCCTGGGTTTGTGTCTCTCTTTGCTGACAAAAGTGGCAGATGTCACTTTGACCTGACTCTGTGCAAACACGGAACTCCGCATTTTCCACAGAGAAGGCTGTGTTGGTCTAATTTTTCCCCAGGTACCATGACTGTGTGTCTTGTGGCAATCCCCAGGAACTCTGCAAGGGTGCTGCAACCTGTGGGCTATAGGTCTGTCCTGCCCGAATGTCACCAGGGGCTGTCTGCTTATCCACACATCTATTACGTCTTACAGCAGACTCCTCTCCCACTTCCACAGGGGTGATCCACAAAGTCTCAGACCCTCCGAGTCTATTGCTTGCCATGTGAGTCCCTGTGGCTGCGCTGGGTGATCTCCCCCTGGGGCGGCTCATTGACTTATAGTCTCGTTGAGAGCTGCTCTTAGTCTCTGGGGGAGGGAGTGGGCTCAGCCGCGCAGCCACAGGTTCTGATCAGGCTTCCAGGCATTTGGGTCTCTGTCGAGCATGGAGTGAATTGCTGCTTGCTTTCGTTGCTGATGATCTGCAGTTGCTGAATTTATATATATAACAGGTTGCTGGCTTCTTTGTTGGTGGCCTGCAGAAGTTGCAATGCCAGTAACCACAGGAAACCTACAGAGTGAGAGAGAGCTACCAAAAGCAACAAAGATATAAACTTAAGAAACCTGAAATTATTGGCACTGTCTGACCAAGATGGCGCCGCCGCTGTGGCCGCTGCCACAGTTCAGGCTTTTGTCCGGTGTGGTGCAAGTTGTTACTTGCTTTCATTGCTGCTGATCTGCGGTTGCTGGATTTAAAACAGGTTGCTGGCTTCTTTGTTGGTGGCATGTGGAAGCCGCAATGCTGGTAGCTTCCAGTGCGGGCTGGCCAAGATGGCACCACTGCCGTTCCCTAGGTAAGGTACTTGGAGCTTTTTACTGTCCTCTGTTTTGTCTTCTGTCTTTGATTCCATCATGTTTCAAATTTTTTGTTGTTTAGTTCAATTTTTTCGTTGCTTTTCTTCTCTTGTTGAGAAGCTGCTTTCACGGTGATTGAGATCCAAGTCTCAGAGAGCTCACGATGTGGTGTTTCCCTCAGCTGCCATCTTGGAATCTATTACCTGTAATTTAACTTCCCCCTATTCCTCTTCCTCTCCTCTTCCTAACCTTTACAAATCACTATTCCTTTCTCTTCTTTTCTTTTTCTTTTTGGGAACTTTTCAATGAAAAATAAAATAGATAGCTCATTTGGATCAATATCCCCAAAGGTCTTTTAATTTATTTTGATCTATAAATTTTCCCATTCCCTTTTCTGGATAGCATTTATTTGTTGAAGATGTGGGTTACTTGTTCTGTAGATTTTCCCATACTGAGTTTGACTGACTATATCTTCATGGTGTTTTTTATCGTGTCCCTCTGTGCCTCAACTTCTGTAAGTCAAAGTTGGGACTGATCAGGTGTTCAGTAAGATCAGGTGTTGGCAGCCTGATTGACCCCTTTATAAGTATCCCCCTCATCCTTTTGTCTAATGCAGTGGTTTTCAAAGTATGGTCCCTGGATCAGCAGCACCGTCATTGCTAGTTCTACCTAATTATAAGCTCTGAGGGTGGGGTCTTGCATTCTGTGTTCTGACAAGTGCTCTAGGTGATGCGATGCATCCCGGGGTCTGAGAGCCAGTGCCCTATGGGTTCTCACAGCCGTGGGTGGACAATGTCCAGACTACTCATTTCATGAGGGATGACATAATGGTGAGTTCTTATTTCTTTCATCCCATGCATTTATTAGCCTCTTTGCAAAGAAGAATTTTCCTTCAGTTTTAAGTCTTTGCTTACCCTGAAATATAGTCTTTACGAAAAAGACAGGATAAATGCTTGATTTATTCCCCTTATTATTTCTCCTTTTTTATTGAGGCATAATTTACACATGATAAAATGCACAAATCTTAACTGTACAGCTCGATGAATTTTACATATATATACACCCATGCAGCCACCATCCAGACTAAAATGTGAAACACTTCCAGAATCCTCTTCATCCCTCCTTTCAGTGGATGCCCACCCCCCTTCCAAGGGTAAACAGTTGTATTTAAACTGTATTTATGCTGTATGTTTCTGCACGGTTTGTTTTTTATGTAATCAAAATAGTCATTTATTTTGTTCATGGTCTTTGGACTCGGTTTTATGTTAAGAATTCATTATTCAATCCAAGATGATATAATACTTTACCTTTTCATTTATATCTGATATAAGATACATATATATGATACAGGATATGCATATATAAAAGATATATATGTCTTAAGTCTTTGATCTACGTGTTTCAGATGACTTGCTAATTATCATAACATAATTTACTGCTCCTTCTCTATTCCTCTTACTGATTTGAAATGCTTCTTTTATCTTATATTAAATTTTCTTATAAACTCATGTCTTTCTGGGTATTCTATTGTTATATTTCTTTCTCCCTTTCTCTTTGCACAATAATGTTTTGTTTCATTATTTGTCAGGGCAAGTCACCCTAAATCCTTAAAGTAATCATATACTCAAGTTGTCTTTCCTAACTATTCCTTCTGAGTTTATTCTTCCAGATGAATTTTGGAGTCATGTCGCTAAGGCTCATAAATTGGGATTTTTGTTTGGGATCACCTCTACAGTGTCACAGGATTGGATATTATGGAGTTTCTGAGAACAACATATTCAATAGATTCAGGAATTCCTTCTTTATCCTCCAGTTAACTTACCAGAGATTTGGATGGTTTTATAAAATTCACTCTGAAATATTTTTCAATTTATTTTTATTCTTCTGAGAAGTATCTCTTTTTTGCCATATGGTTATTTTTGGCACAAAAACTACTGTTTTTGTTTGCTTTTAAATTCGATTCTTTCTGAAATCTTTTATTTTTTTCTGTTAGTTTTTCAGTTGATTTTTTGCATATTTCAAATATATAACCATATATAAATAAAGATATTTTCCAGCATATTCTTACTGTCTTCCAATACACACTGCTCACATCGTTCTTATTTGTGTTGGCTAGTGCTCAGAGTATAGTGTTAAGTAACAGTGCTGTTAATGGGTGTCCTTGCTTCTTCTTTTCTCTAATGGGATCATCTCTAGGATTTCTCCCTTAAGAAGTGTGCTGATTATTTTGTGATGTGGTAGTGGTGTGTGTGTGTGTGTGTGTGTGTGTGTGTGTGAATTTTTCATTGAGTTAAGGAAGAGTTCTGTTTTAATTTATCAAGAGTGTTTTTTTCTTATTAACTTGGACATCATAGATGAGGAATTTGATTAAATGCTTTTTTTGGTATTTATGAGTTAATCATAAAATACTTGCTCTTTAATGTATTAATATGGTGTTTATTTTAATAGGCTCTCTTCTTGAGATGAACCCTATTAAGGCATATGTATTATTTTTTTAAAAAAATTCTTGGCTAGATGTGGTGCACACCTATAATCCCAGTACTTGGGAGGTTGAGACAGGAGGATCACAGGTTCATGGCCAGCCTCAGCAACTTAGACCCTGTTCCAAAAATAAAAAAAAAAAATAGGGCTGGGAGTTTAGCTCAGAGATAGAATGCCTCTGGGTTCAATCCCCAGTACAAAACAAAAAAATCTCTAGGTTCTACTTGCTAAGTTCTTAATTAGGATGTTTGTTTATGTTAATATGTTGGATTGGTTTTGAGTCATTTTTTCCTGGTCTTCATCAAATTCTGTTATCAGTATTATGCTGACTTTGTTTAAAAAATAAAAACTTGTCTAAGGAAATCATCTATGAATCCATCGAGGCCTGAATGTTTCTTTGAGCTATCATTCTTTGACAAGAGAGAGACTATTTCTATTTTAAGTAGAATATGTAATTTTCTTTAAACTCAAATTTGGTGAAGACAAACTTGGTTTTATTTTTCGTTATGTTTTCACAAATTATTGTGAAAATATTATATAATCATTATGGATAAATTATAAGATTTCAAAAGTGAAAATATAGAGTATAAAAGTCAGATTACTACTATCTATCACACATTGGGGAAAGCAGTACTGCCCTGGAATTACACGGCAGGGCACAAGGGTGGTGTTATCCCCAGCTTTGTCTGGAATGGGGTGGAGCTTGTCCCAGGAAGGACCCCAGGATGTTAGTGGTGGGCAGGTGTGAGTGTAGGAAATACTTCCTGGGGATGCCTGGGGATACTTGGAGGGTACTTCTCAGGGGCTGGAGGTGCTAACTCAGCAATAGGAAGAACACGGTGTTATTGAACTGCTATTGTTCACGTGCTTCTACCCACTTCCCCATCGGTGCAGACTGGAGAGCAGCACACAGGTCTACCTGGGGTGGGATAAGGTGGAGAACCTACTTACCTCTGTTTCCAGGTGCTTAGCCAGTTGTCTCTGTACCAATTACTGAAAGATTTGACCTCCTTGTTATACATTGGTTTGTTTCTGGGCTTTTCTCTATTTCATTGATTTAAATATATATATATATGTGTGTGTGTGTATGTGTGTGTGTGTGTGTGTACGTATATTTTGTTTTTAGTACCATGAATGCATGCACCTTTTGGTTGTTTTTTGGAAACCCTTCTTATTTCAACAAATCTTGCTGTATTTTCGTCTGTGCCTCATCTCTCCTGATGAGGCTCTGCACAGAATCATGGAGCCTCTGGCTTCTTTTGTAAATGTGATGGACAGATGTTTGTAATTTTTTTTCTGGATCCTGTAGTAGATTATTTTCAGAGGTATGTGCTTCTAGAGTTTTTTTTTTTTTTTGCTGCTGTTCACCTTTTTGCTTTATAATGTGTAAAATCTAAGTTCTGTGTTTTTTTATACTTTTATTGGTGCGTTGTAGTCTCTCATCATAATGGAGTTCCTAGTGATTGCGACACACATGCACACAGCACTTGGTGAGCTTTCCCCTGGCTCCCTCTCCAAGGTTCTTTGTTTTTAACCTTTATTCTTCAGGATGAGATCTGATGTTCAGAGCTGTTTCTTTTGAGGAACAGAAAGGGCGATTCCATTATTCCTGGGTGTGGTAGTTGAATATTCTCTTGAGGACTGTGGCTATTGGGTAGGTCTATAAGTTTGGCTTTTAAATAGTTTCCCTTGTATTGATTGGTACCAGGATTATTTTGATTTCTGCTAACTGATGTACTTTATCCTGGTGGGGGAAGGGGAAGGGAGAAGGCACTATATTTCATTGCTTTCTACTTTCCCTCAATATCTGTCTAGTTTTCTGAGACCAGCCCTTTCTGGCTTAACAAAATAGAATGCTTATGACCTCTAACCCCGTGTCGCTCAGTCTTCGAATGACAATGTGTTTCAGGAGCACAAAGTAACTAAATGGGCCTTTAACCAGCTGCTTACTCACATCTGTCAGAGATTATTAATGGGAATCCAAATACATATTTCACAACTCTCCTTCCTTCTTTCCTTCCTTCCCTCCCTTCTTCCCCCTCCCTCCCCCTTCCTTCCCTTCCTTCCTTCCTTCCTTCCTTCCTTCCTTCCTTCCTTCCTACTGGGGATTGATCCCAGGGGCATTCTACCTTCGAGCTACACCTCCAGTCCTTTTTTTTAAAAAAATATTTTTTGTTTTGAAACAGGGTTTCATTAGGTTGCTGAGAGTCTCACTAAGTTGCTGAGGCTGTTTTCCAATCTGTGATCCTCTTGTCTCAGCCTCCCAAGTACTGGGATTACAGGCGTGCACCACCTGCCTGGCTCTCTGATCATTTTTGAGCCTGTTTGTCCTTCTGTATGGCTGCCCATGAACATGTCCAGTTGAATGAATACCTCGCTGACCCAATGGGGGGCCGTGGGCTGTCTTCATCTGCCTCTAGCATGGTTACCTAATACCGATTCCATGCTTCTTTTTATTAAAGACAATGCAACCCTCTTCCTCTTCACATGCATTACGGCTCACTAGTGTCGCCTTCCCATGCTCATGCTCAGAAACATAGCATAGCTCCCATCAGGGGCACCACCACTACTATGGAAAGCACGAGACACTTCCTAAACTCACCTTCCTCCATGGCAGCTGTCAGCGCGAACGAGCTAGCAAGATCTTGAAGCATCCAGATTTGCAACCATGGGCAGAAAATTGGGAAAGTCAGTCAGTCAGAATGAGATGCATCACAACCAAATGAAAACTGCAAGTTAGCCTGAGTCTAGTGTGCAAAGAACGGGCTTCACCAGCCGTCGAAACAGAGCAAGGCCCCAGGCTCTCTCACTGCAGACTGTGTGCAGCCATGATGAAATTCTCTTTGGAATGCTCAGCTGGTGGAGGATACATCCATGACCCATCTCCCTGACCTGGGCCTTTTAACCTCTCTCTGGACCCCGTGTGGCTATACAAAGCCACTTCTGCACTGAGCTGTGCCCCGTGCAGCGGCCTGGGCTTCCTGTTGCATCTTCTTCCCTCTGACAGATGCTCATAGCTGCAGAACAGGGTTAGAGGGGACCACAGAGCCTTCTGGGAGCTATGGGCCTTATAGACTTCTCTGGCTCTTACTGATGCCAGCAGGTGCGTGTGACCTGGCTGTGATACCCGATTAGAGTTTCTTGTGATTATAATCTTTTTCTCATCTAGGGATTAGGAAGAATCCAAAGGACAGAGAAATAACTCGCAACCATAAGTAATTCTGCCACACATATATTTCTCCTTTGCCTTATTTCATTTTCTTTTGCAATGAGAAGAAGGAAGAGAAATCATATTTCTAGGTCTCTTTGTTGCTCATGCAAAACCTGTGCAAATGTTCCCGGTGGGGTGGCTCTCCTGAGCAGCCCTCCTTCAGAGCCCCTTCTGGGACCCAGGCTTGGAATTCAGTTTATTTTTCAGTGTTTTTTCCCCCTTCTTTTTTATTGAACCCAGGGGCATTCTATCTTTAAGCTACACCCCCAGCCCTTTTTTATTTTTTCTTTTGACACAGGGTCTCTCTAAGTTGTTGAGGGCCTCACTAAGTTGGTGAGGCTAGCCTTGAACCTGTGATCCTCCTGTTTCAGCCTCCCAAGTACTGGGATTACAAGTGTGCACCACCACATCTGGCTTTCAGTATTTTTTATAATGTAGTGATTCCCAAGCCCATGCTCTGACCTTTGCAACATCTTTACATGTTGATGGGAAGTACTGGCCTCTCTGTTGGAAAGGGACAGCCCAAGAAAATAGAGTCCAGGTGAAATCTTTTTCTTTGACATGCGAACTTCTTCTACTAAAACCCAGAAAGAGAGAGCAATGCAAGGATGCCAGCAGACAAGTCCACTTTACAAGTATAACGTAACTTCCTTCCCTTCAGGTTTGGCTCAGATTCCATCACATTCTTAACTACTTTCTTTTCATCTTTAAGAAACACATACACAGTGACTGGCTCCATAGTTCTGAGTTATTTAATTCCATTTTTGACAAATCTTCTCCCAGGTGCCTTTTGCTTTTTAAATCAATTACCGTATCCAGGAGGCCTCTCTCACCTATTTCATTAAACTACCATCTTTCTCTGACTTTCCTTTTCGGCAACATAATTTGCTATTAATAATTAATATAAAAGAATTCAAAATGTAATCATTGAGCTTGCTTAAAACCTCTTTAATCAATTACCAGAATCTGTGGGTTTGTGACAGAGGTCTCCCCTGGGGCTTCAGAATCCCGTCACCATGCGTAGTTCCAACAGAAGCCAAATTTATAATGCGGCCTCTTGCCGTTGGCCAGTACCGTCAAGACGAAGAATGGGTCTCAAATGAACAAGGACACACACAGTTGCTCTAAGGTTCTTTCATGGTCAAAATAATGCCAGCGTTTATCACGTAGAAATTGAAATGGGCATCTTGCTCAAGCCGAGTTTAGAGGTA
Organism: Glis glis; assembly: GCA_004027185.1. Classification (NCBI taxonomy): domain Eukaryota; kingdom Metazoa; phylum Chordata; class Mammalia; order Rodentia; family Gliridae; genus Glis; species Glis glis. The sequence goes on from PVJS01039610.1 coordinate 18,363, forward strand.
AGCCTGGCACGTGCCACAGTCCTCGTGTCCAGTCTAGACAGAGCGTTTCTTTGATCTTAGCCTTATTTTCTGAGTGTAGATCAGTCAGCAATAAGAGTTGGGGAGTCCCTGACATGGGGGAGCTCACCTGCAGGGATTTTTCTTCTGCAGCCAATGAGAAATGAAGGGATAGGTGCTTGTGTAGATGTGTCCATCCATCGCCCGCTGCTTGGTGTGGGTGGGAGGCAGAGGCTGGACTTTGGCTTCAGGGAGGTCCGAGTTCAAGTCCAAAATTTAACTTAGTTTCTGGTGTTGAGCAACTTACTTCTCTTCTTTGAGCTCTAATATATTATATATAATATATATGATATCTATCTATCTATATATATATTTTTTTGCGGTACCGGGGATTGAACCCAGGGACGTTCTACCTCCGCGCTACACCCCCGGCCCTATTTTTTTTATACTTTATTTT
>PVJS01039611.1:0-17500 GCA_004027185.1 Glis glis
ATTCTACCTCAGAGCTACATCCCCAGCCCTATTTTATTTTTATTTTGAAACAGGGTCTAGCTAGGTTGATGAAAGTCTCGCTATTTGCTGAGGCTGTCCTCAAACCTGCAATCCTCCTGTCTCAGCCTCCCAAGTACTGGAATTACAAGCATGTGCCACACCCAGCTTGCATGAATTTTGCTTTTTAAAGAATGCACAGCAATATTATTTATATTGATGACTGACTTCAATTTTGCACCAAGATGAGTACCTCGCTTGCCTTACCCCCATCCTGACCCTGTGTGCACCCCTCCAGTGCTCATTCTGGTTGGAAGGTTGAAGTCCTCACCATGAGTGTCGGTTCTGTTGGGGTCTCTTACACAGAGGTTGGTATGAGCCTCTGGTGGCACTTGATGTGCCTCTGGGCTCTGCTGGTTTGACTTTGGGGCACGGGACTCAGGCTCAGCAGGAAGAGATGAGTATGAGTGTGGTTCATACTGGAGACCTGAAGCTGCCCTCCCTTGCTCACTTTCTGCAAAGCGAAGGAGTGTGTTCCAGGGGAGAACCTTCTGCAAATTCTGCTGGGCTGTTAGATCCCTGACTCTGACTTTTTAAGAAGGCACCGAGCCCATCTAATTCCTCAGTTCAGTTCCTGGTAGTGAAAGAGAAAGCAGGATTTGGGATTTGGGACTTCCAGGATCTCTTCTTCCTTAAATGACTTTGTAAAATACAAAGGCTGGGGCAGGTGCAGTGGTGCACACCTGTAATCCCAGTACTTGGGAGGCTGATACAGGAGAGTGGCAGGTTCGAGGCCAGCCTCAGCAACTTAGTGAAACCCTGTTTCAAAATAAAAAAGGCTGGGGGTGTAGCTCAGAGGTGGAATGCCCTTGGGTTCGATCACCAGTACCAAAAACAAAACAAAACAAAAAAAGCAAAGACCGGGCAACGTTGGTGAGATCTGTTTGGTTCAAAGCTTTGAAGAGCCTTGGAGTTTCCTCCGACCACATAATTGTGGGTTATGTCTATGCCGGAGTTCTCCAGGTGGCTGAGAAAGAGCTTCAATCTGTTTCAGTGTTAAAATCACTGGATAATTTGTTACAAATGGTCACGCATGAACACATTCTGGGATTTTTTGAGAATGACCATGCAGTGAAGTTCATTTTTCCTTTACACATCTCCATATACAGTTACTTTAAATAAGAAGCTATTTTTGACATACAAAAAGGATGATGCTTCTATTGAATCTTGCTTCATCAGCACGAACTTGAGCTCCTGATCTGCCGAGGTTATCTGAGGACACCTCTCAGAGATCAAGGGGGACGTAAGTTGAACATTCTGTCTCACAGAGGGCCCATCCAAGGCCTGGGAACAAGGAACAGGGGCTATGGTCTCCCTCGTAGAGATGGCCTCCATGTCAGCCCCCTCCCAACACAACTGTCAGGGGCAGGACTCCTGCTTGGCTCAAAGCAGAAGCTCTTTCATGTTCTGTTTATTCCCAAGGGTTGGCACATGGTAGGTGCACAAACATTTATTAAATATACAAGTGAATGAGGGATGTGTCTGAGCCCCAGGACCATGCGTGTGTCCATTTCCAGGTGGGAATTAAACGAAGCTGGGGCCGCTCATCACCTTCTAAGATGTCTGGGCTCCTGCAGTCCTGTGGTCATTCCAGCACTACTGTTAATGGAGCATGTACAAGGTTCAGACCTGGGCAAGAGTTTGCACACGTCCTCACTTAATTCTCCTGACACCAGTGAGCAAGCCGCTGTCCCTCTTTGCCGGTGGAGTAAGGTTGCATTACTCACCCGAGGCCCCGAGCTTGGGGTGGTGGAGTTGGAGCTGGAACTCAGGTCTGCGTGAATTCAGGAGTCCCTGCTCTTCTAATGACTGATGCTGCTTGAGGCTTGAATTGTAAAAAAAAAAAAAAAAAACATGTTTAGGGGGAGGATGATAATTCAGAGAAATTCAGAGTAATTTAACCAACTAGTCATTATTGATCATTGATTTTTTTCTAACACCTGGGACTGGACATGGCTCCGTTGCACCTTGCTCAAATGGAGAAACTCAGAGGTTAGTTGGGAGATGGTTTGTGCTATAGGAGGGGGGTGAGCAAAGCAATATGGTAGTGCTGCAGAGAAATGATGATCTCTTACCCAAAGTGCAGGGCAGTGCTTACCACCAAAGGTAGAACTCTGCTTATCACAGTGGGGTTTCCCACAGGTGGGATTACCTGTGAGATTAGAACAAGTTATTGCTAATTGTGGTTTTGAAATCCTAAACTTAGATAAGCATTTCCTAAAATGCCTTTCTCAGGAGTGTGCCTGCCTTGGGCTGCCACCAGATATTCTGAGGACAAACAAGTTAAACGAGGGTGAATGGTCTTATCCTGCGGGGTCTTCTGGATGCCTTTATAAGCCAGGTGCATCTTAGACCTCCAAGAGGGGGCATGGTGGATAGCACCTCCTGAGTGTTTGTCTAGGGGATCCCTTCCATGCAGCCTGCCTGCCTGCCTGCTTACCTGTCTGCCTGTCTGCCTGCCTGCCTGCCTCCCTTCCTCCCTTCCTCCCTTCCTCCCTCCCTCCCTCCCTCCCTTCCTCCCTCCCTCCCTCCCTCCCTCCCTCCCCTCCTTCCTTCCTTCCTTCCTTCCTTCCTTCCTTCCTTCCTTCCTTCCTTCCTTTTGGATTGAACCCAAAGGCATTCTACCTCCAAGCTACACCCCTGGCCCTTTTTAAAATTTTTTTGTTTTGAATCAGGGTCTCACTAGGTTGCTAAGAGTCTTGCTAAGTTGCTGAGGCTGTCCTCAAACCTGCAATCCTCCTGACTCAGCCTCCCAAGTACTGGGGTTACACGCATGCACCAGTGTGCTCGGCTCCATGCAGCATCTTTCAACCCTCATTCAAGACTGCCAACTGCACATAAAAGCAGTGGGAAGGCCTTACATGGCCTTGAGCAGGAGGGCTGCATTGACTGATTTTGGTTTTAAAAGGATCCTTCCGCTGCTCTGGGAGACTTCCTGTGGGTGGGGGATGGGGCCAATAGGTAATGACTGCAAACGTGTGGGCAGGAAGGGGAGAGAAGTCTGGTGCAGGGCCAGGGGCTGGAGTGGTGGGTATGAGAGGAGGTGAAGGGAAGGAGAGATCAGAGGCTCCACGTGGGCAGAACTGAGTGGTGGGTTGAATGCAGGGTAGGCAGTGGATCCTGGGAAACTCCTGGGCTTGAGGGTTGAGCACCTGGGTGGATGTTGGAGAGATTAGAGACATCTGGATAGGTTCCTACCCTGGGACTCCAAATGAGCAAAAAGCTTCACATCTTCTCCAAAGGCATTACTCATTGCTTTAAAAAAATACATTACTTTTCAATACTATGGCATTTTTAGTTATTATCTCTGAGTATAGGTTACAGTTACTTCTGATCCGTTTTGCAACTTGTTAGAGACACACAGTTTGTCCAGCAAACATGTCCACTAAGAGGTGCCTTTTTCTACCGCAAATTTTTTGAAACACATTTACATGGAACTTAGCGGGGATTTCAAGCAGGAAATTGGATCGGCTTCTCTCTGTTGCTCACACTCAGGACTGCAGAGTGCTCTGTAAGTAGATAGGGTTGTGGCCAGGTTCAGTGCCACTAATGCACATCCTCCCCAGGGCCATTTGTCATCCCAGGGAGCTCTGATTGAGAACTTGAAACCCCAGATGTGCTCAAAGGAGACTTCCAGGAAAGGAATGAGCACGCTATGGGTACTCTGGAGGAAATGCTCTTCTCACAGGACTCTGGTGCATTCTCTGTGTCCCGCTTACATGTGTGATAAGACACACAGAGTGTATCAGTGTGACCTGTTTACTGAATATGTGATAAGATACCCATGTATTTATCAGTGTAACCTGTTTACTGAAAAAGCTACAAGGGTTTGAAAGCTCAGAGGCACCATCAGGGAGATCAATAAAACCACAAGATACTGCATGTGCTTAGACAAACATTCAGCAAACATTTATTAGGCAACCACTCTCCACCAGACACGGAAGATATAAAGCCCAGTAATCAATGCTCCTACCTTACAGACTGGGGTGGGGGGGTGGGCGAAGGTAGGTGCAGTCACGTGAACAAGTGAGAATAACATAGTCTACGTCCATCTCAGGCACACGGGACAGAAAAGTGAGAGAACTCCTTTACTTGTGGGGAACTTGATCCTTGATTTGCTCCTTACAAAGTACAGTAAGAATTGTCTGTGGATCAGTAAGAGGGCACTTTGAGCGAAGAGAGATCAGACAGCCTGGTGTATTATAGGCACTTTGAGCCAAAAGGAGCCCTACTGTTCAGAGGTTCTGTATTGTTGTAGCAAAGCATAACCTTTACTTACTCGCATGCAAGGCCGAGCAGACCCGGGGTGTCTGGCCACCGCATGGATAGGAAGTGCCCATTCATTCATTCATTCCAGGAATGTCTAGGGTCTCCCTCCCAGCACTGCATTGTACCAGCTTGTTCTAAGCTCTAGAGGGAGTAGTGGGAACCCTGAGTCAGAGTGTTCAGGGGAGGCATTTTATTACCTTCTTAAAAAGAATATATATATTGCATGCATATTTGCATATAGTGTATTTTCCTATTGTATAAATAATATAACCATCCAACTCTATTTCTTTATCGCTTGGAAAGTACAGAAAGAAAAAAATACCATCACCCTATCATTTGAGATAAGGATGGTAAAGATTTTGATGCATATTGTTTAGTATTATTGTTGCGTATTTTTATATAGTATTGATATAATTTTACCTTGCAGATAGCATTTTTAGGTTTTTACCTCAATTTTTGAATTTTTTTTTTGGTACTGGGGATTGAACCCAGGGGCATTCTGCTTCTTTCTACTTCTGAGCTACACCCCCAGTCTTTTTTAATTTTTACTTTGAAACAGGGTCTTGTTAAGTTGCTGAGGCTGGCCTCGAACCTACGAACCTCTTGTCTCAGCCTCCCAAGTACTGGGGCTACAAGTATGTGCCACCACAAACCAGCTTTGAAAAGTTGATTGCTATAAAAGGACCTCAAATTCCTTTCTAAATTTTTACTACCAAAAACTAAAAATGACCATTTTCTCAATTTTAGCTGATCTACATAGGAAAGATGCTGACGAATATAATTAAGCAGTTGAAAATATATGGATATTTTTGATTCTCCATTCATATGTCTGCAGAGATTTATTAAAATTAACACTTTCACTGACTGCTTATGACAGTGCTATTTTCACCAGCACTCTGTATTATTCAAATTTTGAAAAATCATTTTAGTAGGTAAAAAAATCACAGCTGATCATTTAATTTTGTACCTCTCGATTGCTGGTGAGATTGCACACTATCATATGCACTTGTTTGCTGGTTGTTTTTGTTTCTTTTTGGAATTGCTTGCTTAGGAGGTAGTCATATTTTCCTTATCAATATGCACAACCTCTTTACGTATCTCTTTCCATATGTATAGTTCCTTTTCCCATGTTTTCCTTTTAGTGCTTTTATAGAGTATGTGAAATATTTCCATGCAACCCAACCTGTCAATCATTTACATCTTGATTCCTCTTATCAGTGTATAGCTCTAGAGGCTTCTGGTGGTCTATGAATTGGTTTTTAAGCTCTTTGACACGTCTGGAATTTATTTTGGTTCATAGTACAAAGAAAGACTCTAACCCCATTTCCCTTCAGTTTACCAATCTATTATTGAAGAACCATCTCACTGGACAACTTTTATCTGTGGGTTTGTACTGCCAGGGAAAGCATTTGGTGCAGTTGTGGCGTGGAAGATGGCAGGCATATGATAAGGTAGCGCGGAGTGGGAATTCAACCAGACATTTGATCTGACCATCTGGGCAAACCTCAGTGCTCCCATCTTGGCAGACCAGGCCTGGGTAGGCCTCCAGGTCCTAAAGGGATGACCTGCTCTGCTGGGCCCTGAGCATCTGGCCATAGAGGATTAGGTGGTGGCATGCTGGGCCTCTGGCTGCCTCCTGGCATCTTGGCATCCTGGCCCTGCAGAGTTCTGTCCTTGAGGCCTCGCCTGCTTTCTCTCTGTGCATCAAATCCTGAAAGAGACCCCACTGGCCTCCCACCCAAGGCCCAAACTCCAGACCCACCCAAGGTCTGGAGCTCAAGCACACTTCTGAGTGTCCCATGTCTTTCCCACAAAGAAAATTTATGTAAGGTTTAATTTACAAACAGTATAAGGAAATTGGTTTATAGCCCGTGTGTGTGGGGTAGCAGAGTCACCTGGCATCCTGGGTTCTCAGAGCCCCTCTGCTCCTTACAGGATGTGGGAGTGTATGGCTGGTGGGGGAGGTGTCTGCTCTCTCTGTCTGGAGTGAGGAGAGATCAGGGCTTCTGCTTTTTTATTTCTAGAATTGCAGGATCTAATGCAGGAGTGCACAGGGCAAGGCCTGCTCCCCTTGTGGGATGAATGAATGAATGAATGAATGAATGAGTGTGGCTGCCTTTCTGGGAACCCACAGCTGGTAGCCTTAACTCCCTTTAAACTGCTGGTATTCCTCTTGAATGAAACCCTGGGGGAAACTGACTCTCATGTCATCTGACTTGGGGACTTTCCCCCATTCTGGCTTCACTTTTCACCAAATACACATCACAGTCCTGCTCTTGAGGGGTCTCTACTAACCGTATGTTCAAAAGCTTTCTATCAGAGCTAGAGAGGAAACTCGAAACAATAAATATTTTTGCAAGGTAATTGATGTTTCCACGGTCTCTGCTCATATTGTACGTCTTTCATTACTTGGTGTAGGGGTAAAAATATTGATGCCATCTGATACCTTTCCAAACACCTGCTACAAAGTGAAGCTGTTTCTGGAAGCATGGGAACTGATGGGATGGCAGCTCAGCCTGGTGCATGGAGCCTGCCATGCTAGGCAGCACCTTCCTCTCCAGCAGCTCGTCCATCTGCTTCTCCTTTCCAGTTCGGATTCTAGCAACATTCTAGGACTTGTTATGGTCCTTCTGATGTAAAGACCATCCTGTAGTCAGAAAACTCTGTCCACTCTTCCTGACTCTGCTCAGGCATCCCCTCTCTGTGAAGAGTTCTCTACCCCCTTCTCTGGTGCATCAGTAAGCTTACTGCTGTGTAACAAAGCACCAAAGGCTGGTGGCTGAAACAACCTGCATGTATCATTGGTACAGCATTGATCAGCCAGCTGGTTTTGCTGGTCGACAGGCTTGGCCAGTCTCGGCTGGCTCCCAGATCTATGTTTAGTTGGCAGAAAGCAGGGAGCTGGCCGGTGGAAATAGGTTCACTCCTGTGCTTGGTGTTGGTTGGCTGTGAGGGGATGAGGGTGCCTGGACCATGTGTCTCTCATCAGCAAACAGACTAGCCTGGGTTCGTTCCCAAGGTAGTAGCTATAGTCCTGCAAGAGAAAGGGTCAGTGTGAATGGCCTCTTGAGGCCCAATCTCTAAACTCAGTGTTGCATTTTTCTTTTTCTGAATGAAGCAAAGCCAGTTCCTATTCAAGAGTAGAAGTTTTAGCTTCTGCTCTTTGATGGGAGGAGATGAAGTCACATTGCAAGGGACATGGGTCTGGGGAGAGTGGACAAGGACAAGAGGAATGGGGCCGTCATGACCATCCCCCAGGCCCACCTTTGGCAGAGCTACTCTGTGGTATTACTGCACCTGGATATGTTGCTATTGTCACATTGCCTGTCTGTTTGTCTGAGTCCTGATTCTGCCAGCATGGCCTGGTTCTTGCATCCATCTCACCTGGCATCTGGGAGGGTCAGCTAGACTCCTGGGGATGTGTTGGCCTCTGTCCTCTGAGTACAGCAACAGCACACAGGTGTCCATGTGGTGTCAAGAGGGAGGTTCTGGGCAGGGGGAGCTTGTGCATAGACCTTGGCTGCCTGTCCTGAGACCTGGCTTAAACTGTCAAGGCTGCAGGACAGAGCCAGAGCCCAGAGGAAGCCTGGTGGCCCCTTTCCCCCTTCCTGAAGCCTCTGCCTCATCCGGGCGTGGGCAGCCCTGCCAGCTGTGTTCAGCCCTTACCCACAGTGTCAGCAATGCAGCCCCAGAGGGCCTGCCCACGCTCCGGATGCTGACAGGGCCTGGCTCCAGCACCAGTTTCAGGGATAGCTTTAGTGCCTACAATAATGACCGTGGGGTTGTGGGTGGCAAGGAGGGTGATTTCATTCTCCTGCAATTATGGGTCTGTCCTTGCTGCTTTTCTCTCCATCTTTAAATGACTGAGAGAGATCTACTGGCTGGGCGCATGTCCTGGATGGTCCCCATACGTAGGCTCACATGCCTATCCTGGAATATGGTTGAGACAGTAATGCCTTTGGAGCCAGAGGTCTGAGGGTCTAGATTCTAGCACTGGTGTGCTGTGTGGACTTGGACTAGCAGCTGGAATTTTCCTATCTGTGCATTGGTGGGAGCAGCCCTTGGTTCTGTGGAGGGATGGCAAGAATGAACTGGGATCTTGTATCAGAGCCGCTGTCTCAGTCTGTTTGGGCCACCGGCATGGGCTAAGATTGGGTGGCTTATACACAACAGACCTTCATCTCTCAGAGTTCTGGAGGCTAGAAGTGGGAGATCAGGGTGCCTGTGTGGTTGAGCTCTGGCAAGGGCCCTCTTCTCCTTGCACACTGCCACCTTCTGGCAGACCAGAAAGAGATAGCTTGCTGAAGTCCCTTCAGAGGGCACTAATTCCATTTATAAGGGCCCCACCCTCACAGCCTAGTCCCTTCCCCAAAAAGGCGAAACCACCACTTTGGGGATTAGGGTTTTGATATATGAACTGGAGGGACCCAGGCATTCAGTCCCACAGCAGCTTCTGGAGTTTGTGAACTGTGGGAAGGCATCCTATAAGACGACAGTGAGAGTTGAAGGGTGCCCTGCCCCAGGGAAGGGGTGCCTTCCTCGGCACAGAGGACCCTCAGCTTATCAAACTGTGTGCTCGTGGGGCCACATCATCCCAGAGAAGGTGCCCATTCCAGATGCCCCTGTGGGCTCCTGAGAGGCTGCCAGGCCCTGCCTGCTTCCTCACTCGGCACATTTCCCCAGAGCGGCCCTGGGCTCAGCACCATCAGGAAAAGCATTCTCTTCCTGGAATAGCTCTGGTTTCAAGTGTGTCATATTCTAACACACCTTGAAGTCCTAAATATATGAATGGTAAGAAAGGTCCCCCTGTCCAGGGATTAGAGTTACAGAGGCCCAAGTTGGTGTTTCCCCACTCCCACCTGGATTTCTCATGAAGCTTTGCTGAGGTTTTCCATCCTTCATGGAGAGCCAGCATTCCAGTCCACTCTGTCCTGCATGGTCAGGCAGGAAGGGGAGTGGGGGCAGGATGATGGAGTCCAGGGAGCGCCCTGGCTCTCGCTGGTCATTTCCTGATTCAGGCCTTTTCTGGAGGTGCTGAGAGCACCAGCTGCCCTCCCAGCATGGGCGTCTGCCCTCTCCTCCCCCTGGCTATGGGGTGGGCGCAGCAGGTGGAACCAGAGCAGGTATGGGAGTGAGGGAGGAGCGGAGGCCTTTGGACTCTGGAATCAGACCCAGGTTCATATCTTGGCTCAGCCCTCACTGGCTCTGTGCTTATTGGCAAGTGTCAGCTCTTGGAGCCTCAGTTTCCTCACTGTAAAATGGGATCTGATCACAGTAACTACCTCTCTGGTCCCTGCAAGGGCTGAGTGAGCTAATGCAGATGAAGTGCTGTTTCTGACCCAGAGTAAAAGCATCAAAGATTGTAGCTCTTGCTACTGCTGAGAGAAGGGACCCTGCCGGGTGTGGGCATGCCCCCACCTAGCAGCTGCACCCCTTCTGGGCCTGGCTGGGAAGAAGAGGCCTATGGAAGGCTCCTGGCTGCCCTGCGCAGGACAGAGGTGCCTGAAGCAGGGAAACAGTGTGTTTGCAGCTGTGCAGAGACACTGATGTGGGCATGGACTGCTTTGCAGTTGCCCTGAGTACTGACCTTCTCGAGCAGAATGGCTAACACCATCTAACACCATTGCTCTCTGTTGGTGTCTCAGAGCCCTGCGTAAGGGGTGGCTCCTCAGTTCCGCTGCCACCTGCTCCTGTCTCAAGGGTCCATTTTGAACCTCCGTGGCCAGAGTTACTGCCTCTGCTTCTTGCCAGTGCAGAGAGGGGATGGTCGCAGAGGAGGGTGGGTGTAGCCCAGGCTTCACATCGCAGGCGGCCCCAAGTGGTACAGAACCTCCTTTGGGGCCATGGATGACTGGTTCTGTCCACCCACCTACACGGAGGCCAGTGGAGCAGCTCCTCCCTAGAAGGTATGTGCATTCCTCAGGCAGTGGACAATGTTATGTGGTCACTGGAGGCCAGGTGGAATGCTCTCCTCCTGGCAGATGTGTAGAAAGCATGTGGTTCAAGTTTGACCCAAAGTTCTAGGCATAGATTGGGAAATGACAAACTGAGAAGGTTGGATTTTAGAATTTAAAGAATCTCATAAGAAGCAAAATACTATGATGAAAAGTCCCCGAATCGGGAGACAGGCAGCGGAGGAGAGGAGGATGAGGCTCAGACATGGAGCGAGCATTTGCATTTGGAATCTCATCTACCCTCCCAGCAGCTCCATGGGGTGGGCTCTGGACTTTCCTGGGTACCTAGAGAGGCCAAGCCCCTGTGCCACAGACACAGCTCATCCGTGGTATGCACAGACTTGCTGTCTGAGCTCAGGTCTCTCTTGTGCCCAGACCCACAGGTTTTCGTTTTGCCTCTGACTCCTTTTCTTTTGTGGTGACTGTCTTTGGCCCTCAGTGATCCCACGCAGAGTCAGTCACACCCCAAGATCTCAGCTGTAAAGTACTCTGGTCATGACTTGCATGTTGAGAAAAGCAGTACCTTTCAGACCTCATTTGTACAACGTTGCTGCACAGCCAGAGAATACGTGAGGCAGTGTCTCCATCTGTCAAAATGCGGTGGAGGTTCAGTGAGAAGCTCTGGGTTGAGGGACAAGAGCCCTTAGTTTAACTTTGTGTGTGTGTGTGTGTGTGTGTGTGTGTGTGTGTGGTACTAGGGATTGAACCCAGGGGCATTCTACCTCCAAGCTATACCCCCCACCCTATCTTGTTGGTTTTTTTTTTTGAAACAGGGTCTTGCTCTTGCTAGGTTGCTGAGGCTGGCCTTGAACCTGTCATCCTCCTGTTTCAGCCTCCCAAAAAATGGATTACAGGTGTATGCCATCACGCCCAGCCCTTAGTTTTACTTTTAGCTTCAACATGCAGTGGTTGTGTGACCTAAGGCAGGTTGAGTCTTCCAAGCCTCAGTCTTCCCAGCTGTGAAACAAGAAGGTTGTGCTTGGTTGTCGTGTGTGTGTGTGTGTGTTACTGGGGATTGAGCCCAGGAGCATTTATTTCCAAGCTACATCCCTGGCCCTTTTTTAGATTTTTTAATAGGGTCTTACTATGTTGCTGAGAGTCTTGCTGTTTTGCTGAGGCTGGCCTTGAACCTGTAATCCTCCTGTTCTAACCACTCAAGTACTGGGATTACAGGCATGCACCACCATGTCTGGCTATCCTGGGTTGTCTTGAGGCCCCTTCAGGGCCTGGCACCTGGGTGCGGATCCAGGCCTGTGCAGTCACTGGCTAGACATCCACAGGCAGATTCCCACTCAGGATTACACTTGCTTGCAGCACACTCGTCTCCTAATGGGTGACTGGGATTCATTCACGTTGGGTGAAAATTTTCAAAACCTCTGGGAAAGATGCTGATGTCCAAGCAAAGGTTTTCCTTTTAGGATAAAACCAAGACTTTCCCTCCAGCTGACAACAAGCTGGGACTGAGTTCTTGTCATAGTACCTAGATCAGGTGGCAAGCCAAAGGACAGGTTGGTTGTTGGAAAGGCTTTGATTTCTCTCTGATGTGGAGGGGGCCGGGCCTGGATTTCCAGGAGAGCCAGGGCCAGGGCGAGTCCTGGGTCTGCACACAGGGCACCCTGGGATTGCATGCTTCCCTTGGTGTGTTCAGCCCATTCTTGTTTCAGCACCTACCCTCCCCCAGCTCACAGCCACATGAAAGCAGGGGAGGCAGATCTATGTCTCAACAGCTCCAAGAACAAGCTTTGAACACTGATAAAATCAGAGATCGCTGCATCAGCCTGGAGAAAACTGGTCTGCTCTGTGCCCAGCAGGGCTGCCGAGGCCATGTGCACTCTGGGAGTCAGGTCCAAAGCAAAAGGAACACACAGAAGAAGATGATTATGGGTGTTTTTAAAACCTGCCCCTTCCTGCCCAGCCCGGGACAATATTTACAAAGCAGACATGCAAACAAGCAGACCTTCTTTTCAGGTCTGAATCGACTGCTGAGCCAGGCTGTTCCCCAGTAGGAGCCTCTCCCTGCACAGACCTAGTGTGTAGAGCCGCTGCCAGTAGCTGCTTTGCCCAGGTGGCTCCCTGTGATTGGTGACCAGGCAGCTGCTGGGCACCTTGTGAGATACAGACTCTCTTTAAGAGCGAGCATCCTGAGGATGTCCCGTGTGGACTTAAATTACTCTTATTATTATATTATTTAAATATGTACAGTGCTTGCTTCAGCACATATCCCAAAATTGGAACAACACAGAGAAGATTAGCATGGCCCCTGTGCAAGGATGACACTCAAATTCATGAGTCGCTCCATATTTTTCAATCATCAACTTCCCAGTTGCCCAATAAATACATAAATATGAGCAAACATAAATTAGGCACAGATTCCTTCAGCTTACAGTTCTTATGCAGCCATAAACCCAAAACAAATTTACAAATGATATGCAAACAAAACTCTAACTTGAATAAAGTTCAGATCGTCAACATGAACTCTATAGGCAAAATCTAAGTCTCTAATGATGGCTGAAGAGGAAGAGCTTCGCCTCTGTTCTACATGTCACTTGTTGGTGTCTTGATTTACTTGATATTACATAAAGGGCCATTGTTTGAGTCTTCATGTATCAGTTTCTCCACTATTTAACACTGAACCTATTTTGTGTGTGTGTGTGTGTGGGGGGGGGGTTACTTGGGATTGAAACCAGGGACATTCTACCTCTGAGCTATACCCCCAGCCCTTTTAATTTTTTTATTTTGAAACAAGGTCCCGCTAAGTTGCTGAAGGTCTCACTAAACTGCTGAGGCTGACCTTGAACCTGTGATCCTCCCGCCTTAGCCTCCCAAGTACTGCAATTACAGACATGCACCACCATGCCGGGCTATCCATTATTTGAGTAAGCCTGTCACTGTAAGAAGAAATCTCCCATTATCTAATCCTGGAAAAAAATCCAGATGCTGGTTGAGGGAATTTTCTTCTTGTGTACTTAGTTACTGCTAATGATCAACTGAATGTTGGGATGGGCAAAGACTGGCCCTGTGGAACACATCTGCTATCAAGCAGAATATCCCGTGAAAATACTTTTTGGGGGGAGGTTGGTGTGCCTATATCAGCATGTGCTATGCGGTGACTGTTCATCTGCCTCTTGCTAATTCTTGCCCTGTGAGGACTTGCTGGATGGCACCTGGGCATTTTGTGGCCTTGACTGCTCCCAGGTATTTGCTCTGCTAGGACGTATGTAGCACTCATTGTGATGAGGTGTGCCTCCAGCCAGCCACAATAGGCTTGTGTCATGGAGCCCCTGAGACTATGTCTAGGGGTTCCTGGACCCCAGTTTTGAAAAGCATCCCTCTGGCAGGAAGCCCTTTTGAGTGTGGAGAGAGGGAAAGGCCCCCAGCAATGTGGGATGGCCCAGGGGAGCAGTTGTCTTCCAGGAAAGAGGGAAGAGGTATGGATTTGTCCACTTGGTGACTTATTCAGTAAATACTTGTGCAACTTCATTTTCTTCACATACCTGGTTCAGGGGATGGAGGACACGGCTGTCCGTGGTCAAATTTGGCATAGCTGCTCTCCTCAGGAGTTAGACAGTTCTTTGGAATTGCTTTCTAAACCAGATTGTAACCCCAGAAGAAAATCGATGCCTGGCCTTTGGAGATATACCACATCTTTTGCATAGTTTTGTGCTGTTTGATCATCTACTTCCTTCCCAGTTTTCTTTCAAGTAATGTCAGGCCATTTCCAGAAACTAAGTCCTAAGAAGGATAAACGGTTGCACCTTTAGGAATAGTCTCAAGAAGATGCTCCGGACTTTGAAAACCACTGCCTCAGGTTCAACACTTGAGGGAGCATGGAATGACATAACAGCCCCTTGGAGTGCTCCTTTAAAATAGACATGCCTCAGTTTACAACACAAGGCCACGTAAGAAATCACACATGGAAGTAGAATGGTGACCAATGCCAAAGGAGCATCAGAAACAGAGCACCTGAGTTTTGATGAGCGACTTAACTTGTGTGTTGGACTTTCTCAGGATCAGTTAAAGAAGAAGCGGGACTGGATGTAGGATGGGTGAGTGCTGTGGTTTGACACTGTAAAACTCAGGTTGAAATATATTTGCCACTGTTAACAGGGCTGAGGGGGGGTTCCAGGAGGGGACCAGGTCGTGCATGGACTGATCCATCATCGTGGGAGTGGGTTTCTTTCCCTGGAGTGGGCTCCTGGTGAAAGGAAGAGTTCTGCCAGTTTCCTTTTCTCTGTTGCGCTCACTTCTGCCATGGGATGAGGTGGCACGGAGGCCCTCTCCAGATACCAGTGCTGCGTTCTCGGACTTCCCAGCTTCCAGAACTGTGAGCCAAGTAAATTTCTACTGTTTATAAATTACCCAGGCTGTGATATTCTGTGATCGCAGCAGAAAATGGACTGCCAGTGAGTTATAAATTGGAGGGAGTAGAAAAAGAGACATTCAAAGTTAGAGGGCATATAGAGGAAAGTATGGAGGGAGGAGGTTTTAGAAAGGAGAGGGAGGGTAGGTCTGGAGAGGTAAGTTCCAGGAAAGGCAAGAGGAGGAGCCCTCATGATCTGGTAATTTCTTCCAGGCCCTTTCTCAACCCTGTTATAATCATAATTAAATTACAACATAAATTTTTTTGGGGGGGATGTTTAAACCAGAGTGCTTCCCCCATCCTATATCCAGTCCCACCTCTTCTTTGAGCCTGTTCTGACCAAAACCAAATCCACAGTTTAGAGGCCTGGTATGCTAGGACAAGAGCACGCATTGTATCACAATCATTGGGGACCAGGTGTCAAGTGTTTAGGGACACTGAGACATCATTGCTAAAGGCTGTCTTTAAGGCCTGGAGCCTCTCCAGTGGCTGTGAAGTCCCTTCCAACAGGCCTCCAATCGATCGGCCTGTGCCCTTTCAGTGTCTCTGCCAGCAGCCACTTTGCACGGGTGTGTGTGTAGGGGTAGCCTCCCCTCTGTGTGGCTGATGTGCTGAGAGGGTCCCCCCATGTGTCCTCTGAAGCAGGTCCATGCCAGGCTTTCCCTGGCAGGGGCACCTCATCCTGGGCCCTGTTGCAGCCTCAGGTCAGACCTGTGAGGATGATGGGGCAGCCTCCAACCCTTCCCAGATCCTCTCTGCAGGAGAATGCTGAAACAGACTGTGGGCAGTGTACAGAACTCTGACTTCCATTTCATGACACTCTCCTTGACCTCTGGAAGTCAGCGAGGGAGGCAAGGTATTTTTATCTTTCTTTTAGAGATGAGGAAACTTGTCAAGATGAGGATAGTAAGGCTCAAGTCATCGGAGATCGCAGGCTTGTTTGGCAGGTGTGCTAGGGATCAGTGGCTTGTGGGAGGCTGCTGCCCAGGAGGCTGCCGATGGGGATTCCCCACCCACACCTTCCGCCACTGAGCCCCCTGCAGCAGTGAACAGCAAGCTCCAACTGCTGTCACAGGTTAGCTTCACCGGTGCACAGGGAACAAACTTGCAGCTGACTTCAAGTCTGCGGCAGGGTTCCAGCAGTATCCACGAGCCAGCAGAGAGGTTCTGGGTGTCTACCTATACCAAAGCTGTGAAACACAATGAGCCAGATAGAGCAGCATCTTCCAAGATGAGCACACTGGAAAGTGCAGAACAAAACCCAGGCATATGAAAGTGTTGTGCAACAGGAAAGAAAGCAAGGGTCACAGTACTGACGAGGCAGGGAGGAAGGGTATGAAAGATCACCACAGGAGGTGTAAGTGAGTGTTTGGAAGCATCCACCTAGGACTCTTCCTCAGCAAGTCCACCTAGGACTCTAAGAGAAAACAAATTCTATGAACTAAGAGGTAACAGGTGGAGTAAAATAACACGTGGGAGACCTAGAATTTACAAGGCTGTCAACAATAGGCTGGGATGGTTTTCAGCATGATTAGAAAAAAAATTAGAGAGTAGAACCATCTTTGCTGAAAATGGCCAGTGATTTCATTGATCAACAACAAACATGTGCTACTGACCCCAAATGCAGAGAAATATAAAGAAACAGCAGCGATTAGGGGCAGGATGGTGAGTATGGATGCTAAAGAAGAGAGATGAAGAGTAAGTTATGGACGTTCCTCAAATCACTTGGCTGTGGTCAGAAGAGGGGATTCGAGCAGCCTCATATTAGGCTGTGGGGATATCAGTTGTATGGAAACGGGCACCATATGCTTTCCAAACAGGTGCCATATTCAAGCAGCAATTTCTCTTGTTGGACTTTATTCTAAAGACTTTATCAGGGAAGAGCACAAGAATGCAAAGAATTTTTATAATGGTGATGTTTACAGTAATGAAAAACTGGAAACTTCCACATGCCCATCAGTAAGGGAAAGATTGAGTCAATTACTGTGTCTCTGTAGAATGCAAAACATGTGACTGTTTTAACATTTTGCAAAACAATATTCCTTCCTTTCTTTCTTTTCTTTTTTCTTTTTTTGTACTGGGGATTGAACCTACAGGCATTCTACTTCCAAGCTACACTACTAGCCCTTTTTTAAAAAGTTTAAAAATTGAAACAGCATCTTACTAAGTTGTTGAAGGTCTCCCTAAGATGCTGAGGCTAGTCTCCAACCTGAAATCCTTCTGTCTCCGCCTCCTGAGTACTGGGGCTATATAGGTATATGCCACCACACCCAGCAAAACATTTATTTACACGGACAAAGATTCATACTGTGAAGGCAGCATTTGAATCAATCTGAGAAAGAATGTTGCTGTTAAATATTTCCTCAATCAATTAGAAGAAAACAACAATTCAGTTTCTATCAAGGATGAATTTCCTTTATGGAATTGTGGGGGAAATGGGTGTCTTGGTTTAGCAGAAACTTAGCAGCTTAAAACAACATCCACTTGTTAGCTTGCAGTTTTGTATTTCAAAACCCTGGAGCAGGACTGGGTTCTCCACACAGGTATCCCGAGGCTGAGACCCAGGAGATGGCCAAGCTCAGTTCTTGTCTGAAGGCCGGGGCGGGGTCTGCTTCCAAGCCCTTTCTCATGGTAGCTGGATTCATTTCTTTAAGGTTGTCTGACTGAAGCCCATTTCCTTTTTCATTGTCAGCTGATGGCTGTGCCATTTTCAAGCCAAAAATGGTGCATCAAATCTTGTTTGTGCTTTGAATATCTAAATTATCTTTCTGCAATTATCCAAATAATACTTTGCTTTAAAAAAGGCTCATGCAATTAAGTCAGATCCTCCTAAATAATCTCCTTATTTTACAGTCAACTG